>PVJD01000551.1:0-143197 GCA_004026545.1 Mormoops blainvillei | reverse complement strand
TGTACTTGTGTTCCTCTCTCTCTCACTTTTTCTTCATCTTCTTAAAGCAGTCCCTTTAGCATATCTTGAAATGCTGGTTTGGTAGAGGTGTACTCTTTTAGCTTTCTTTTGTCTGAGAAACTTCTTATTTCTCCTTCCATTTTAATTGAGAGCTTTGCTGGGTAGAGTAGTCTTGGTTGCAGGCCTTTGCTTTTCATTACTCAAAATACAACCGTCTTGGCTTATAGTGTTCCTGTGGAGAAGTCAGCTGCTAGCCCTACTGGGGCTCCCTTGTTTGTTACTTCCTGTTCCTGCCTTGCTGCCTTTAAGATCCTCTATGTGTCTTTGATATCTGCCATTTTAATTAGGATATGTCTTGGAGTGGGTCTCTTTGGGTTCCTCTTGATTGGGAACTTCTGTGCTTCCTGGACTTGTGTGACTTTTCTCTCCTCAAATTAGGGATGTTTTCCATCATTACTTTTTCAAACAGGTGTTCTATCCCTTGCTCCTCTTCTCCTTCTGGTATTCCCATTATATGATATTATTACATTTCATGTTCTCCTGCATTTCCCTTAACCCCTCTTCATTCTTTTTGAGTCTTTTTTCATTTTCTTGCTCTTTCTGGGAGTTTTTTTTCTACCTTGTCCTCCAGCTCACTGATTTGATCCTCTGCTTCATCTAGCCTGCTTTTGATTCCTTCTACTGCGTTCTTCAATTCAGAAATTGTATTCTTCATTTCCTCTTGGTTCTTCTTGATAGTTTCTATGTTCTTTTTCATGCTGATATAGTTTCCAGTAAGTTCCTCATAGTTTCTCTGTAGCTTTTTGTAATTCTAACTGAGCTCATTGAGTTCATTGAGCTTCCTTGTAACCATTGTTTTGAACTCAATATCTGATAGTTTACTTGCCTCTATTTCATTTAATTGTCTTTCTGTGGATTCCTCCTTACCTTTTGGTTGGCGGTTGTTTCTTTGCCTTCCCATTATTTGCCTGCCTGAGCAAAACCACAAAGCCCAGGAAACAAACCAGGACCACAGAAACAACTACCCCCTGCAATGCCACTATCAACAGCAAATGAACCAGTATAATTAAACTGCAAAGAGATTAAAACTATTATAAGAAAGGATAGAAATAAACTATAGTATAAAACCTAGTGACTTAATATAATATGCACCAACTTGATAGACAAAAAATGAATGTTAAAAGGCTATGCAGTAAAGAAAATATTGAAATTCATAGAGAACACCACAGTGGATTTCATCTCAGTAGCCTCTAGTATTTACCACTGTTTTTTCTTTCTGGATCCACGTCTAGTGAAGTCAGATATTGACCCCGCCAGACCTTAGGTAGTCTGTTCGAGACTTCCTGGGATCTACTGTCCATGGCTGTCTCCTTCATTTGTTAATCTAGTCAGTCTGTGCTCAGCAGTCAGGCTTAACACTATAGGGCGGGGCACAATCCCTCCAGGGGTTGGGGCTACTGTTCCCCCTCAGGCTGCTGCTGCTCAGAGGGAAGTAGTCTATGTGAGCTTCATGGCTGTTGCCTTATGGGGGATGACTCAGTACCAGTATCCCAGAGGCTACTCTCTCAGTTCTCTCCCCATAGTCTCCATCCCCAGTCTCTCCTTAAGCGTCTCTAGTCCACTCTGCCCACCTTTGCAGGGATCTACTGTCTGTGGGGGCCACTCTGCACTCACCATTCAGCCTTAAGCAACACAAGACCTGGACAGAGTCCCTCCTGGGGGTGGGGCTGTTGTTTCTTCTCAGGCTGCCGCTCAGGGGAGTGGTCTGCCTGAGCAAGATGGCTGCTGCCGCGTGGGGGATGGCTCAGCGCCAGGATCCCAGCGGCAATTTTCTCAGTTCTCTCCTCAAAGCCTCCGTACCCAGGTTCTTCTCGGGCGTCTCAAGCCCGCTCTGCCCCCACCTTTGCCAGAGCGCAGGGTAAGTGGCTGCAGATGAAAGTTTATGTGTTGACCCTTTAAACGGCTCTTTCAGTCTCCAGCTGCCTGGAAGAGGGCAATCCTGCTGCTTTCACAGCTGGCTGTTATCTGTGTACTTTTTGGGCTCTGGTGCTGTAGGCTGGGGATCCTGCTTATGGCTTAGACCCTACTCTTCTCTGGGGGATCCAACTGACCGCTCAAATATTCCTCTGGCGCTGCCACCTCAGGGTGCCCAGCCAGCCCTCTTGCATCTCCACCGCACTCCTTGCCAGTCACTTTGTGCCGAACCGATTCCTCTGTCTGTCCAAGGTTACAAGGCTTCTCTCCCACTGCTGTTCAGTCTTTTGCTCTGGGTGATTTCTCCGCAATTTAGTTGTAATTCCAGATTGGTCCTGGGAGGAGGTCAATGTGACTTCCATTCACTCCTCCACCATCTTGATCCTCCCTCTTTCTCCTTTAACTTTAAATGATAGCCTTGCTGGGTAAAGAAACCTTGATTGTAGGTCCTTGCTTTTCCTCACTTTGCATATTTCATGACATTCCCTTCTGGCCATATATATTTCTGTTGAAAAATCAGCTGACAGTGTTATGGGAACTTCCTTGTAGGTAACTGTCTTTCCTAGCTGCTTTTAATATTCTCTCTTTGTAAGCTTTGCCACTTTAATTATGGTGTGTCTTGATGTGACCTGTTTGGATTCATCCTGTTAGGATTCCCTGTGCTTCCTGGACTGGTATGTCTTTTTCCTTTGCCAGATTAGGCAATTTTTCAGTCATTATTTCTTCAAATAGGTTCTCAGTTCCTTCCTCTCTTTCTTCTCTTTCAGGTACCCCTATGATGCCAATGTTTTTGTGCTTCACGTTGTGACAATGGCCCCTTAAACTATCCTCATTTTTTTAAAAATCGCTTTTTCTTTTTGTTACTGATTTCAGTTTTTTCCCTACCTTGTCTTCCAAATCACTGATTCTGTCCTCTGCTTCATCTTACCCACTATCGATTCCTTCTAGTATATTCTTCATTTCAGATAGTCTTCATTTTTCCCTGGTTCCTTTTATAGTTTCTATGTCCTTTTTCATACTGTTGAGTTCTCACTAAATTCCATGTAATTCTCTCTAAGTTCCTTGAGCATCTTTATAACCACTTTTATGAACTCTGTATCAGATAAATCACTTGCCTCTGTGTCATTTAACTTTTTTTCTGGAGATTTCTCCTGTTCTTTTATTTGGGGCATGTTTCTTTGTCTCTCCATGTTGACTGCCTCTTTGTGTTTGTTTCTATGTATTAGGTAGCTGTGCTGTAACTCCAAGTCTTGGTTGGTGTGGCGGCCTTATGTAGTAGGTGTTCTGTGGGCCCCAGTGGTGCAATCTCCTTGATCACCTGAGCCGGGTACTCTAGGAATGATCTTTGTGTGGATTTTGTGAGCTTTCCTGCTTAAATTAGGTATTTACATATTTAGGTGCTCCTGTGTTGGGTGCATAAAAGTTTACTAGTGCTATATCCTCTTGTTGCATTGTTCCCTTTATCATTATGTAGTATCCTTCTGTGTCTCTCACTGTAGCCTTGATTTTAAAGTCTATTTTGTTGGATATACGTATTCCTACTCTAGCTTTTTCCCCTTTTCCATTTGCATGAAATATCTTTTTCTATCCCTTTCCTTTCTTTCAGTTTGTGTTTGTCCTTTAATCTGTGGTGAGCCTCTTGGAGACAGCATATATATGAGTCCTGTTTCTTATCCATTTAGCTACTGTATGTCTTTTGGTTGGAGCATTTAAGCCATTTACATTTAAGGTGATTATTGGTAGATACGTATTGCCATTTTATTTTTATTTGCCTGTATTTTTCTTCTCCCTCTCCCTCTCCTTCTCCTCCTCCTCCTCCTCCTCCTTCTCCTACTAGCAAGCCCTTTAACATTTGTTGCATACTGGTTTGGTATTAACAAAGTCCTATAGCTTTTTCTTGTCTGGGGAGCTCTTTAGTTCTCCTTCAATTTAAAATATAGCCTTGCTATATTTTAGGGTAAAATATAAGGTATTTTAGGGTAAAAAGCCTTGGTTGTATGTCCTTGCTTTTCATTACCTTGAATATTTTACCCCAATCCCTTCTGGCCTGAAATGTTTCCTTTGAGAAATCAGACGGCAGTCTAATTGATGCTCCCTTGTAGGTAACTCCCTGCTTTATCCCTTGCAGCTTTTAGGATTCTCTCATTGTCTTTAAGCTTTGCTATCTTAATCATGATGTGTCTTGGTGTAGGCCTCTTTGGGTCCCTCTTGTTTGGGACTCTGGCTTCCTGGACTTTTGTGTCTTTTTCTTTCACCAGACTAGGGAAGTTTTTGGTAATTATTTCTTCAAGTAAGTTCTTGATTCCTTGCCCACTCTTTCCTGCTTCCTGTATTCCCATGAGGCAGATGTTGTTATGCTTCATGTTGTCCCACAGGTTTCTTAAGCTCTCCTCGTTCATTTTAATTCTTTTTTTCTTTTTGCTGATCTGCTTGGGTGTTTTTTCTATCTTGTCTTCCAAATTGTTAGTTCAGTCCTCTGCTTCATCTAACCTACTATTTATTCCTTCCAGTGTATTATTTATTTCAGATATTGCATTCTTTATTTCTGACTGGTCCTTTTTTATTGTTTCTATGTCCTTCTTCATGCTCTTGAGTATCCTTATAATTATTACCCTAAACTCTATATCTGATAAATTGCTTGCCTCCCTTTCATTTTTTTCTTCTTCTGGAGGATTCTCTTGTTCTTTGCTTTGGGACCTGTTTCTTTGTCTTCCAATTTTGACTGCCTCTTTGTGTTTTTTCTGTGTATTAGGTAAACCTCAAAGACTGTGGTGCAGATGTATGTCAGGCATTGCGTGTGACTGACCCTGGGCAACCAGTTTGGAGCTATCAGTGATCCACAGCTTGTGGTTCCCTCTGCCAGACCTGTTTGTGTGCAGAAAGAACCAGGCTGCACACCAACACCAAGGCCGGGTTTTACCAGCTCAGGCCTGGAGGAACATCAGCTAAAGTCTCAGAGCTTTTAGAGATCCACCTTAGTTTTTAAACTTAGTTGTTATCACTGAGATAACCTCCATCTGTACTCCTGGCAGCCTGACTTAAGCTCCACAGGGTGGGGCAGATTAATTCCTGAGGGTGTGGCCATTGCTTCTCCTCAGGCTGATGCCACTTGCAGGGGAGTGCTCTGCTGGAAAAAGATGGCCTCTGCAGTATGGAGAATGACTCAACACAGGGATCCTGGTGGCTATTCCTTTCGTTCTCTCCCCAGAGTCACCAGCCCCAGGCTCTCCTCATGCGTATCTAGTCCACTCTGTCTTTCCTCTGCCAGAACCCAGAGTAAGTGGCTACAAACGGAATTTTGTGCATTGGTCCTTTAAGAGGTCTCTGTGTCTCCAGGCCCTTCCTCTGGTGGACAGAAACCCTGCTACTTTCACAGCTGGGTGTTATCCAGGTTCCTTTCCAGGCTCTATTACTATAGGCTGGGGAACCCAGCTTGGGGTTTAGACCCTACACTTCTCAGGGTGGAACCCCCCAGCCTCTGAATTATCCCTCCAGCACTTCAGCTGCCACCCTTGGGAGCCCAACCAGCCTTCTCATGCTTCTGCACTCCCTACCAGTCTTGTGGTGATGTGATTTCTTCTGTCTGTCCTTTGTTGTAAGGCTTCTCTCCAGCTAGTGTTCAGTTGGTTATTCAGGATGATTTCTCTACAATTTAATTGTAGTTCCAGATTGGTCCTGGAAGGAGGTTTGTGTAGCTCCCACTTATTCCTCTACCATCTTGGATCTGTTAAATTGAGTCTTGATTGCTATTGGCCTGTTCATGTGTGGGGAAAACATTCAGTCGAGCCGACTGTGAGATTTGACCCTAACCACAGTGTATGAGCTGCTGTGAAGGTGCTGACAAAGTGGAGTTTCCTTAGCAGAGTCTGATGCTGGCTGAGATCTCCCCTTGTATGTGCCAGTGTGATGCTAATTGGATTCTGTCGTGATATTGGCTGAAGCTTGCCAGTGGGTTGTTTGGCTTCAGGGACTCATGGAAGGAACTCTGGCACAGACCAATGTGAGATACTGCCCGTGACTGGCCCTGGGCAACCTGTTTGGAGCTACAACACAATCCACAGTTTGTGGCCGCCTCTGCTGGGCATGGGTATGTGGGGAAAGGACTAAGCTGCACACCATTACTGGCCTTTACCAGCACCAGTCCCAGGGGCAGGTCTGCAAAAGTCCCATTGCACCCTGAAGTCAGTCTCTGCCTGTCTCTACCTACCTGTTAGGCTCAGTCACTGAAACAGCCTCTGGCAGTACTCAAGTTACGTGAGGTAGGTTCTCCGTGAGTGACCAGGTAGGGGCATATGGTGTTCGCCAGATTGATACAGGTTCAGTCTCAGGGCCAGTGCTGGACCTGAGCCACTCAGCAAATGTCCCAGAATATATACCAAGCCTAGCTGCCACCTGCTGGGTGCTTGCACACTTTTGTGATGGCGTGAAGTATCAGGGAGTCATCAGGGCAAGGCCAACAGAGGTTGAGGCCCAAAGAGACCAAAATTTGGCAGTGTGAAGGGAGGGCTCTGCACTGGTCATGTGTGCAAGGAAAAAAGTGTCCTTCATCTTAGAGCCACGCCACTCAGTCTGTCCTAGATTCTGCCCAGAGCCTGATTTCTGCAGGACAGGCTGTGGGGAGTCAGGAGGGTGGGACTAGTGAATCTCCCATGAGTAGGATATGCCAGTTAGTCTTAGAGGATGCTGGGGGGAATGGCCCCTGCCCTACGGTACACAGCTCAGCTTGTTCAGGATTCTGCCCAGCTCTCAGCTGGGTGGGACTGCCATGAGCCTGGAGAGTGGGACTAGCAGACCTCTTGTGGGAGGGAGGCACCAGTCAGGTGTCTCACGACTCAGTCACTGACAGCCCCTGAGTCTACCTAGACCTTTGTACCCCAACACAGGCAGCTGAGTCCTCAGCAGGGCACAGGCTCCGCAAGGTGGGGTGGCAGGGGGTCCAGAAGGTAGAACTGTTGCTTTATGGAGGGGAGTGTTCCACCCAAGAAAGATGGCATCTACAGTGTGGAAGAAGAACTCAGCTTACAGATCCTGGATGCTGTCCCTTCATCTCTCTCTCTAGAGACACAAACCCCAATCTCTCCTCATGCAATTCGAGTCTGCTCTGTCCTCCCTCTGCCAGAGCCCAGGGTGAGTGGCTGTGAACAAGATTTTGTGCATTACCCCCTTAAGAGGGTGCCTGTCTCTAGCAGACTGCTGTCTCTCCCTGGCTGATGGAAACCCCATTGATTTTCACAGCCAGATGTTATGTGGGCACCTCTTCCCCGCTCTGGTGCTCTGGGCTGGGTAGCCTGGCTTGGGGTTGAGACTCCCCGCTTCTCAGAGGGAAAACCTGCAGCTAAGATATCCCTGAGGTTGCCTCCCCTCGAAGTAGGTCTAGCCCTTTTTGCATCTCCACCTTTTCTGCCAGTCTTGATGGCTTCTTGTGTAAATCCTTGGTTGTAAGACTTCTCTTCAGCTAGCCTTCAGTTAGTTATTCAGGTTGATTATTCGAGATAACTTTTTAAAAGCTGCATTAGTATGTTTTCTCAAATTTGATGGTTGGGAATATTGCAGTTTATAATTAGAAGTTACAATCTATATTTCATATATTTAAAATTGATATATTTGAGTTAAATGTTTATATAATTTAATAGTTCACTTCTCACATGTGTAGGCATCAGTTAGAAATAAAATAATACTTGATAATTGGGAAATATTCAATGCAGAAATGTTTACAGTAGCACATGTCTGTTTTCAACTCACCCATCCACTATCATCCCCCTGAACATCTACACACACGTAGGTGAAATATACTAGATGCTATGAAGGAATGAGAAAAGCCTGCAGTGTGACCTTTACAACTATGAATTTAACTGTCCTTTCCGACTGTGCAGGTAAACACATATGTTATAGAGAGTTATTTTTAAACGCAAACCCAGTTCAATCTTTCAGCAACCTGATTTTAAAAATATTTTTCAGTGTCCCCTAACAGTAATCAGTTGTTACTCATTACTGCTTGTAGCTCCCTCCTCCCCACTGTGCCTGAAACCTGCTCCGCTTGGACCTGCTGGTACCATGCAGATGGAGCCATGAGATCCTGATGCCTGGAGAGGCTGGCCAGCAAGGAGGCTCTGGTGTGCAGCTGATGTTATTTCTGTCAGCCCCTGAGGTCACACATGGGGGCAGACCCTGCTGAGTTCCCTCAGGCAGCCTTTGAACAGCAAATTTAGGAATGCAGCCTTGGACAATCTCTCACCACATTGGAGTTGACAGTATGAATGTGGTCATGGAGCTAAATGGTGTTTCAGAGAATGAGGTTGTACCTCCTCTTTAGTCCTGCTGACTCCAGGTTACCAGCCGCCCCTGTTTCCATGGGACTGTTCCAAGTCCAAGACATGAAATTCAAGGGCCCCTTTAATGTTGCCCAATTTTTCTGGCACTGATACAATATCCCAAATCTTGCACAGTGGGAATGAACTTGGAAACTGTAGTTTTTCAGGAATTATGAACGAGTCAAACACAACTGGTCTTATTGATCTCCAATGAAGAGAAACTCCAGAGCATTTCTTCCTCTGAACTGGGTTTATTTTCTGCCAAAAGCAGCCAATGCAAAGCCTCAACTGCACTTGCCATTTGGCATTTTTGTTGTTGTTGTTGGAGACTGTTTGTGCTATTGTGCCAGTGGTTGCCCTAGGTGTTCATCACGAGCACTTACAATGATTGCCTTTGCAGTTGCAGATGGCTCTACCAGCTCCAAACAAAGAGGGTCACGGAGGGTTCTGCTTATATAGTGCGGTTTCTGGAAGGAATTCACTGCAGATCGTGCAATGAAGCACGCTGGACTCTGCTGACCCAGGGAATTTTTACAAGGTTAAATCAGCCATAAATTCTGTCTGGGTCTTGTCTGCTTTTGTGATAGTTGCTCTAAGGGCTTTATTGAGAGTTTAGATTAAACTGTATATTCTTATCCACGGAGACATGTAACTCCTGTGTCCTATATATGTAACTGGGTAAACTCCATTGCTGAATAAATACATAGGGAGTCAGCAGGTGTGCTCTGCCTTCACTTTCATCTCACAGAGAACAGAGTTGAGGGGCAAGATCATTGAATTACACTTGATTTTAGTGTACACAGACAGCCCATGTTAGAAAATGAAAATCTATGCTACCATTGAGAAAAGAGATCAGGGAACCCAAATAGCCTTCAATAGACAATTACTTTCATCTTATGAAATGAAAGTTATATACTATATGGGGTTTCTCTGTCAGTTTTTAAAAGGTTAATTCAAAATATTTTATTTCTCGCTTTAGAATGTTTTATTCCTTTTCCATTATCTTTGCATGGCATTTTTAAGTTGGTGGACATCATGCTTCGGAGTCAGAATTCCTTCTTTTTGTTGCTGGCGATCTACAAACCCTGTACTGCTGAGAGAGATCCAGGTATCATAAGAGGCTGCTGAAGTGTGTTCTTACTGCCAAATGTGTGGTTGCTGAGTTACCAAAAATATCTGGGCTTCCTGATCTTGATTCTGTTACTGTCCCTGGACAGCTCACTTCTGAGCCTGCTCAATCTTGCAATCAGGTTAAAGCTCTTAAAAGAAAGGAGGGGGGGGGAGATTTAGTGCATTTATCATAGATAAATATACATAAACTCCATCTCCCTATTGAGTGTGATCAGGCACGTTAGACTAGTAAAGAAGGTCACCCCATCTCCTGTTAAACATGAGGGTGCAGTTAAAGAAACTCTTATTATTTGGGGTTTTTTTTCCCCGTCCTCTCTTACCCATCATTCAGCAGAAACTGGCGTCTTTGGCTTTAGGCGGATTGTGGCAGAACAGAGGGAGAGGAGAGAGGAGCAGCAGGCCTCTGCCTAGGCTCCGTACAGTAAACTGGGCTTCTGCAGTCCGCTATGCCAGGAAGCAGCTGGTCCTATTTGTCCATGCCCTGAACTGATCTTTTCCCTGAAACCTAGGCTTGGATTGTTTCCTGCAAACAATATGAAATCTGCATGTGTGCCAGGTAAACTGCCGTTCAAGATATTTTTAGAATTCAAGGGTGTTATGCTAGGAAGTCGGGATCATTCAAGTAAAACAGCAAGCAGTTGTGGGGCTTCATTTCGGTAGGATCCATAATTTTGAGTTGTAGCTCCTCAGGGAGGAGGAGCAGCCTGAAATGGTTAAGGAGGCAGTTGCTAAAAACATGGGTCTGGATTCCTGCTGTAATTTAGCCTTTGCAAACAAAGCTAAAAATATCAAAACAGGATAGCAACCCCTTTGTCTGCTAGGTTTGCAGTCATTCGAAGCATATCCCTGGTCTTGTCATTTATTTGTTAAAAAACAAAAATCCCTGTCCAGGCTTGATCCCCGTGCACTGCAGCGCGAGAGCAGAGGCATGTACATAATAGGCAGCTGGCTGCTCCCTTGGAAGCAGGGGACCGGCGCTTGCTCTTATCTGTAGAGATTGTTTTCACAGTGCCTGCCCTGGCCAAATAGCTACAACTGATGCTGAAAATGGAAGAATCCATTTTCCTTTTTAAATTTCAAAAGAAAAGTGAGCCCGTGGCATCGTTCTCCTTGAAAAAATGACACTGAAAAAAAAATTTGATCTAATGGCTTTTCAAAATAAGGTGAATTGCTGTGCAGGAATAGCCATAAAGTGATGGGGACAGAAAAAATGAACGTGGGACTGTCCAAATATTTGTCTCCACCAGAAATGATATTGGATTCTGCCCTGTTTGTTCTTCTTTTGTTGTTACAGTCACAGGACATATTCTCTGCAGACAGTGCACAAGGCCGCGGCAACAGAGACACAGTCTCATTAATGATTCAACACGCCACCCTAGTGGCCACTCGAGCACACAGTCCACATGCAGATTTGAAATGGATGTTCAGTTCATTGCCTCAACTCTCAGGGAAAGCCGCTTCGAACCCAGCTGCACATGAAAATCACTTGGGAACATGAATCATGACCAATGCCCTCCCATCCCGGTACACTCAGACTCCTCTGGCCAGGGGCAGGGCCAGGCATCAGTTTTTTCCAAGCCGTGTGGCTCTTAGGTGCAGCCAGGGTGGAGAACCACTGCTTTGGGAGAGCTCGGGTGCAGCTTCCTCCTATAGGCTCATACCCCTGCCTACCTTCTGCTTCTGGAGAGAAGGCTTCTTGCCTCCCAGAAGAAAAGTAGAAGAGACCCCTGAGGACTGAAGCCACAGATGTAATTTTCTTAGTCTGTGGCATATCTTTTTCTTTTTTTGTTTCCTGTAAAATAAATACCACAAAAGTCCTAGAAGAGCCTGAAAAAAAATAAATAAATGAAAACCACTCATGCAGCCATTTCGCATCAGTACTGGCTCAGCCTCCGGGCCAGCCATGCAGACTTAATGCTTTTGTTCCTACTGGGACCTTTTTCTCTCCCCGGCAAGGATAGAATGTCACACTTTTGACTTCTGTGGGTTTCTCTATTGCACTGGTCCTCAAAACCAGGAAGTTCAGAGCTGGGTCTGAGGTTCTGTTCTTGGAAACCATCAAGAGCAATACTGCTCTTTCATGAGAAAATAACCTGTCAGAGACAAGGCATCTCTCCTGCAACAGGCAGCATTCTGAGAGGAAGGAAGGATACATCCAGTCCTGACCCAGGGAGACCAATAGGTCGTGTCCTTTGCTGGCTGGGACAGAAAGTCATTTATGAGCATTCCTCTTGCTGCGGGCCATAGGCTGCATCAGAGTAGAAATATAAAATAAAGCAAAAATTTTGCTCAGACCCAGCTAGATTTAAGGAAGAAAATGTCAAGGTTCAGTTGCCCTAAAGTCATAAGTTCCACTAACATGCCAGGCACTGTCCCAAGTGCTGCGGATAAAAAACTGCAAAAGAGAACAGACCTTAACCTCCTAGAGGGTGGTCAAGCAGACAGTAGGAGAAAAATGTTTGAGATGTGTTTCCAAAAGGACTTGCTGGGTGCTATGGAAAGAGACACCTGTAGGACCCTCCCACTGGCATGTTCACAGATGGCCACTGAATAAGGTCGTAGAGCATCCCACTGCACCCCAGGGCCGTCATGGACCCAGTGTTGGCTGTGGTAGACCTCATAGTGAGGTAAGCAGAGTGGATGTGGTTATCCCCAAACTTGAATGCAGCAGCGATTATGCCTCAAGTGGAGATATTGTTGCATTAGACCAGATGCCTCTGGTGGGTCAGATTTGCACTGAGAATTAATGGTGGAGAAGGGAACCCACTGCTTACTCATTGGCAACAAGAGCCAAGTGAGAAGTGTCTCTGGGGGAAAAGGACCCCACCTTAGCACCACTGGGGACTTTCCTTCCACATGAAGAATGACTTAGAAATAAGAGGATCTGATTGACAGTGAGGTATATGGAAATAACTGAATAAACGGAAGCATATTCATGGAAAAGCACAGGGCGCTTAGAGGTGGTGACTGGGAGTTTAGCGATCTAGTTGGAGTGGAGGATCTATGTAGGAAAATCAAGTCAGAAAGATTAAATACAGTTGTACTGGAGAAGGTCTGGAATTTATACGGTTTTCAGTGTTTTATTTTTATTTCTGTATTTGTTTGTTTACATATTTTCTGAAGGCAGTGGGGGATAACGGGGAGCTGTTGGGTGGAAGACTGTGTCATTTCTCACAAAGATCAATGCCACCGGCACATGTAATACAGGGTGAGTGAAAAGAAACCAGACCCAGGAAGACCAGGTGGGCAGCTATTGAAATTGTCCACACCTAAGCTTATTAGGGCCTGAAATTGGACATTTATTTCCTTATAATTTAAAGTACTCTTTCATTTATCCATGGTCAGCAAATAAGTGCAAATGGTAGTAATTTCTTGACTGTTGCATACTGTGTTTTTTCTTACCATTTCTAGAATTCGTACATTTGATCCTTCACAAAATAACCACCAATAAGGTAAATTGACTGTGTTATTTCTTTTAAATGTAAACAGAGAAGCTAGATGTTTTAATTTTACCATCATATTTCAGTAGGGGGAGGAGAGCAGAAAGCAAGGGGTGAGAAAGCCTGAGTCAATAGAAAATAAACAATTAGATATTAAAGCAGAATGATAAACAGTAATTTATGCTTTTACCTTGTTTTCAAAAAGAAAAAAAGAAAGAAGAAGAAAGTTAAGCACAACCACTTCTGTGCACTTAGATGGATTCAGGTAAGGCCTATAGTGTTCAAACGTGCCAGTTCAGAGACGTGATTTCTAAAGTCCTTTTTAGAGCTAAGATCCAGAATCTCAGATGCGATCTCCATGCTCCCAGGAGGACAATTTAGTTCATTTTGATTCAGCCACAACCCCTCTGCCTGTCTTATAAGCAGTGCATACTGGGAAGTACTAAGAATCACCACTTTTTAGAATCACTACTTTTAGACATGTAGTTAATTTTAGAAACAGCTTTTCAACCAATGAAGTTTAAACCTCTGAGACATCTGGTCAGAGCTAGGATCTGCGTAGCATCTGTCCCCCTCCTGACTGGACCGTTATCTATTTGGAATATTTCCGCACATCCTCACAAGCCTGTCACTCACCATTGAGTGAACAGGTGGGCTCTGGTTTCGCCCTGATGGAGGGGTGTGCCAGCTGTCTGGATTCCTCAGTGGCAGCTCAGCCCCAGTGCAGAGAAGACCATCACCAGCTACTGGCTTCTTGCCCAATTCTGCCCCCCCCACCCCATCCCCACTGCGTCTGTTGCTCCTAAGTAGCAAAACTGACTGACTCAGTTCCATGCCCTTTCAGATTACCCACCTTCTCTCTGGGAGAAGTGGCAATGATCAGAAAAATAGCAAAAAAGCAGAAGCAGGGGAAAGGGGGGAGTACAGGGCCTGGACAAGGGCCTGGACCACAGCCTGGTCCTAGCCTTCCAAAGCCTTGCAGCTTGGTTGCTAGGGGCACGATATGTGAAAGGAATTTGCAGATGAAGGACCCTGGAAAGCCGTACAAACCCAGCAATAAAATAAAGAACCCACCAGTGGGCACTGCATATCTCTGCGCCATTGAGCCAGCCAAAGTGCTGCCTGTACAGCTGCAAATCCAGTGGGATAGTGGCATGACCTTGGGTGGGTCATTTGAACTTTTCTTAACCTCTGTTTCCTCACCTGTAAAGCAGGTGTGTTTTTCCTGAAATGTGGATTGTTTTAAGGGTGACGTGATAGGTAATGTATATGATAGGTTATAACAAAATACAAGAACAATGTAAATATCAATAGAGGTTGTTATTATGCCTGTACTTTGCTATATGATGGTAACAAAAAAAGACCTTATTAGGTAATGAGTGAGCCTTTCACATCCTCAGATTCAGGGCAGATAGCATGTCATAGAAGGAAATCTGGAGCTCTGCCTCTAGCAAATGCAGTCATCACCAGACAAAAAAGTTGACTCCATTCTGCTTACTGTATACAAACTCAACAATTTGTATCTCCGGATAGGCACAGGAAGAAAAAAAAGAAATGCAAATATAATCATTTAAAGTACTTTCTGATACTATACAAATTCAACTGGACTACATCAGATTTCAAATTCTTTAAAAAATCGCTTTTTATAGGATTTACTCGCTCACTAACTCTTTCATTCAGTCAGCACAAATTTGATTTCTGGCTCTTTGGAATTTGCATTTAAAGAGGGCTGCAGCATTCACTTAAAGAACACATAGAACATGCTAACCACACAGTCTTGATCCTCCTGTAATCTGAGGAACTGTCCAGTAACGCAGACTATCTGTGTAAAGAAGCCAGAACCCTGAGCTTTTCCTGTTAATCATGTTAATCACTGGCCTAGATTTGCCTCACTTCTGGAAAATGCTCAACTATCATATATATATAATCTTTCCAAACCGGTTCACTTTCAATCTTGGAAAAATGTTGTGTTTCTAAATTGTTTACGAGCAGCATTATAGAGCCCTGTGGTCTGGGGTACCATGAGGGGCACCACCTTCTAAGGTCTGCTGCTCCCCCAAACCCACTGATATAGATAGGGTTGATGGCTCGGACCTCCCTGAGAGGGTGGGCGCCATTTTACCAGGGCAGCTACCCCCACTATTTCAGAGTGGTAAAATGCTATTTTAGTTTTTAAAAAATGGTTCCACCAAGCCCTTACTTAATATTCAGCAGTTACTCAAAAGCTGCAGTTCCAAACGTCACAGCTGGAGCCAGGCCCCTGGGGGTGTGAGAGCTGATTAGTGGAGTGAAGGAGTCTGCAGGCAGCTTCCTGCAGAGGAGGCTGGGTCCATCTCTAGCGTGGAGCAGGCGGGTGGTCCATGCAAGCTCAGCATGGAAGGCGCAGCTTCTGCCCAGAGTTGAGACAACTCGAGCTCAAAATGTGAGTGGAACTTAATCCTTGACACTCTGCCAGGCTTATACGCAGACTTTTCTATAACTGATCTAGTGTGACCAGTTTGTTGTGGTTTCATAATATAGCATGATAGCTGTGTGTGTGTGTGTGTGTTACCCAACAGCTTGGTTTGTTTCTTCATTTTTTGAAATGTTGAACCAGATCATGAGAAACTTGTTATATAACTCCTTTGAAAATTGTATAGATAAGTTAGATTGTGACTGGACTGTGAAGCCAGAATTTCACAGTATGCATTTTTCCCAATCTAAAAAGAAATGAAATTGAATTCAGAATTGTTTAGAATTGAGTTGGATGACTAAAGCTTCTCCCAGGTTAAGCTGGCTCAACAGGTTCATTCAAATCCATTTGAGGGACTTACTTTGGAAAATGTTGCCTTGTGTGAAGGTGCTATATACATAAGCCATCAGTCTGCATCTCATGGTCTGGATTCTGTTTGTATTTGGTCTCTTGTTCTTTTGCCCGGTTTGCTTCTATTGCTTTCGTAAACATGGGTTTAAAATTCCAACTCACGACTGTTGTTCTGAGAGAGATGCTGGATTCCCTATTGCGGCAGAGCCTCCCTGCCAAGTGGCATCATAACTCGCTCATCTCTGATGCGTAACGGTAGTTGCCCCTTTAGCTATGGTTTCATTTTGCACAGTTTACCTGTGGTCTACCATGGACCAAAAATATAAATGGAAAATTCCAGAAATAAACAATTCTAAAGTTTTAAATTGTGCACAGTTCTGAGTAACGTGAGGGAATCTTGAGCCATCGCACTCTGTCCTGCCTGCAGTGTGAATCGTCCCTCTGTCCAGCGTGTGTAGTGCGGATACACCACCACCCGTTAGTCCCTTAATAGCCATCACGGCTGTCGGATCAGTCGTCTCCATGTCAGCGATTATGTTCTACTAACCTTATTAATAATGCTATATTTGCCTAACTTTTATTACAGTGTATTGTTGTAATTGTTCTATTTTATTATTAGTTGTTGTTTATCCCTTACTGTGCCTAGTTTATAAATTACTCTTTATCATAGGTATGTATGTATAGGAAAAAACATACTATACACAGGGTTCGGTATTATCTGAGGTTTCAGGCATCCACCACTGGAGTTAGAACGTATCCACTGAGGACAGGTAGGGGGAACGTGCCTTATGAAAAAAGTAGGCAGTGTGCATTCTCCAGGATTGGTTTACACCCGGTGTCACTTAAGCATTTGTAATTATAGTTAGTTTCAGTGTTGATATCCATTACCTAGTAATTAATGTACTTTCCCCCACTTCTGTTTGAGATGTGTTATTAACTTCTCAGATCTTTCCTGATGCTCCTGGTTTAGTCTTACACAGTGGGAAGAAATCCTGTTTCTTACCCAAAATTGCAGAGCAATGTGATCCAGTTTCTTTTGTTGAAACACTGAGTTAATTATATTTAACCATGGATGATGGTGAATTTGCACTAACAGCATTTTTTCATCAATGGGAATGTTTAGATTGTGTGAGGTGGAGAGTCAGGAATCCATATCGGGGGAGGCCAGGGAACCCATTCCACAGGAACCTGTAAGCCGTGTAATTTGGCAGAAGCTTTTTAATGGAGTTATTATGTGATACTAAAAAGGGCCTTTATTGCATGAACCTGGAGGCAGAATGTAAATGTGCTTGTGTGCCTATTACAGAGGAGAGCAAAGATTACCTGTCTTTTTTAAAAATACTTGTTTTCAAACTAAGGGGGGAAGGCTGGAGGGAGGGGCAGTGCAGGACAGACGGAGATAAAGGGGAGGAAAAAACTGGCACAACCATAATAGCATAATCAATAAAATATGCTTTAAAAATAAAATAAAATAAAATTTTGTTTTAATCTTTGGCTCTTAACCATCTCCGTATTGCTTCGTAGAAATAACAACCAGCTTGGGAAAGCCAGAACACAATTGACCTAGTTGGTACCAGCCATATAACAAAAACAGAAACTGGGTTCAACTGTTTACGTGCTTTATTGGGCAACTAGATGGACCCGTTTATCCATATTACAATACTAGCAGGTCATTTAAACTTGCACTTATTGGTGGAACAATTAGAGTTGAACTCTCCCCAGCGAACGGTCAGTAGTACAGATTGGCTCCATCCTAATAATGCAGAGAAAAAAGCTGTTTGTTTGGGAAAAGCTAGAATTTGCCTTTTCCTGACCCGTGGCAGCTCCTCAGAAAAGATTGTTTTGAGTTTCACCTTGCACGGGAGAGCAGACGATAGGCACTTTCACTTGCCGTAAGCTCCCTGACCCTCGCTTGGGCTCGTAGCCGTCAGACGCCTGCCATGTGCCCGAAGCCACGCCATGACTAAGACGATGCGGGGCCTGGTCATTTTACATGGCTGTTTCCGAGTGGTTTGGGAAATCTTTTTCACAGTCTTATGTCATTAGTTTATTCGATTGATTGCTTATCTTTTTTTCTTTTTAATTCACCAAGTATTTATTGAGACCTTCATTAAGAATTTATGGAGAGTTTATTAAGGGCAGGTAAATTCAAAATAAGGCAAAGGCAAAAAGCTCTTGATCTGTAACTGTACATGTGAAAACATCTTCAAATATCTTTGTATATAAACTTAATATTTTATATTTTCAGTACTGTGTTCCCCCGTGGGGAAAGACTGTGCAGGCTGGTAAGATGGAGAATGCAGGCTTTAGTCAAAAATTACTTTCAAAGTAAGTGCCAGCACATTCTATCAGTGTGTCCTAGAGCAAAAACCTTTGTTTACCTAGTTCCCAGTTCTGTCATCTATAAAATGGGGGAGTAATGCCTGACTCATCCACTTGTTGTGAAGACTGAGGTATAACCATTAGCTAGCACTAATGTGACCCTCGGTCAGCGTTAGTTTAATCTGGCCCCCTCTTCAGGTGTACCGCCTTTCATGGCCCTTATGTCATACCACTGCTGTGTCCCTAGCGTCTTTCGCTGAATACTTGTGACCGATGCAGCTGTAGAAGCTCAGGAGCTTCCAGAGCGTTGGGTGGCGCCTGCCAAAGCAAAGTCTAAATCAAACTCGGTGCCTCTGCTGGAAGATTTGATGATAAGGGCATCTCATTCATTTAAGAAAATCCTGTGAAGTACCCACATTATGCTGGCCATTTGGGAAACAAATGTGCCCTCACAGAGCCTACAGACAAGCATGCAATGCTGTAAACAAGGTATATGTGCTAATATGGGGGAAAATATGGTGCTATGGAAGTGTGTAACAGGCATTCCCAGCTCATTTTCGAGCTAAGAAGTGGGATGATCAAGGAAATCTTGCTAAACTAGAATAATAAGAACAGTCATGCCTTCCATTTTATTGAGGGCTTGCAGTGCTCACTTGGCTATCAGAAGCATTTTACAAAACTAAGCCCTGTTATTCTGCACAATATGTTGGTATAGAGGGTTGTGTTTTATCCCTGTTTTACTGATGGAAGAACTGAGGAAGAAACATTAACTGTCTTTAATGACACACCTAGTAAATGAGGCACTGATATCTGATATGTAAATAGAAACTTTAAGTAGTCGAAGGGGTAATTCTAGGAAGAAAGAGGGGCGAAGCCTTCCAGGCAGAGGGAGTTCCAAAGACAAAGGGCTGGAGACAGAGAGCACAAAAAGAGGAACTAAATGTGTGTGGCGTGGTGGGAACTAAGAGTGGGACTGGGGAAAATAGAAGAAGTAAACCCACAGAGGATGCAAAGCCCAGATACCCAAGAACTGAGGAAACCAGGTAAAGACATTCTCACTCTTTATCATGAGGGCCATGGGAAACCAGTGAAGGATTTCAGGGCTTGCCAGAAGCTACTTGTGGTGCAGAAGAAACACTCTGGCTGGAATGTAGGGAAAAGGTGGTGGGAGGAAGGGAGCCTGGATTTAAGGAGAACAATTAGGATTTTCTGGTGTCAGTTTTGGGGATAGGTGATGATGTGCTGGGCTGGGGTAGCAGCAGGAAGGATGAGAGAAGTGGGTGGGCCAGTGGGCAACCATCTCGGGTAGTTGAGTCAACAGCCCATGGTGATCCGTCAAATGAATAAGTTGAATGAGAAAGTAGTAAAAAAAATTTCTCACTGATTTTTGTACTAAGAAACCAGGTGGATAGAATTTTCATTTTTTCAGAGAAGGGAATGCCAGAGGAAGCACAGATTAAATGGAAATACATTTTTAGTTATCTAATTGCACAATTATCTGGGCAACACCCAACTCTGCTTTTAAATGGGGGTTTCAGAGATGAATTTATCTGAAGGGTTCAAAGCTTTCATAAAAAGTCAATGTGAAGAATCTGTTTATTAATCATTCCTTTCATAAGGGAAATTGCATTATTGTAGACACTTTCTTCAGATTATCATGGCTATATATTATGTAGAAATTTTGAGACTTCTTGAAGGAAAAGTGCAGGTTAAAAGCTATTATTTGATATCCTGGACCTGATTCTAATGCGAAGAAGAATAGGTGCCTCGATGTCAATGGGAAAAACAGAAGTACCTGACCAAGCAGTGTACTACTCAGTAGCTCTCCTATCAGAATTCGTTTGCTAGGACTGCAGTAACAAAACAACACAGCCTGGGTGGCTGGAACAACAGTCACTTTTTTTCTCACAGTTCAGGAGGCTGAAAGTCCAAGATCAAGGTGTTGGCAGAGTTGGTTCCTTCTAAGGGTCGTGAAAGACGGCTCTGTTCCAGGATGTCTGCACCTGGCTTGTAAATGTCTTTTCCTTGTGTCTTTATGTTGTCTCTCCCCTGTACGTGCTTCAGAGTTCTGAAGGTCAGAAGTCTGGGTACAGCATGGCCCAGCTGGTTCCGAGCCTAGTTTTCCCAAGGCTAAAATCGGGATGTTTCCTTTGGGGGGCTCTAGGGATGAATTCTTTTCCAGGCTCATTAAGATTGCTGACCGAGTCTGGGTCCTTGTGCTCACAGGACTGAGGTTGCAGTTTCCTTGCTGGTTGCCACCTGGTGTTTGATCCTGGAGACTGACAGTACCCCTTTTCATGCCTTGCATGTGAAGGGAGTGGTTCCTTTTCAGCTGCCGTGGTTCCAGGTCTTCTCCTGCGTGGACTCGCCCTGACTTCCCCTTTCACTGAGCCCCTCTTCTCTGATTGGTCGCTTTCAGAGAGGCAAGGCATAACATGTCTACAACTTTTCTCTGATTTCCAGGTGTCTTCATTTTTATGTCACCATTCCTTCGCCTCTTTTGTAGATCGAAAGCTATTTTTTCTAGAAAATTACATCTTTTGGTGCTTTTCAAAGCATCTGAATATTCGCCATCTCATTGGGAACCCTCAGCAGCCTGCAGCTGGGGAAGGCAGACGCTAGCCTTGCACACTCGGGGAGAAGGAGGCCGAGGTCGGAGAGGTGCACCCAGCACTCCATGGCCAGCCGAGGGAGAGGGCATCGGGCATCACACCGGGTCCGCGGCCTCTGCACCCCCACCTCTTCTCAGTGAGGCGCACGGCAGTTTGCTCCTGAGTTTGTTTTCGTCAAAGGACTTCTCCTTGCTAAAATTCTGCCCACTCAAGATAGGACTTCTTTGCCAGGCTCACCGTCTCTGGTGTTCTGTGACAGAAGTGTGCAGTAGATGTGTGACAATGAGAGAGCAAAAAAGCACAGGAAAATTGGGAGGGAGGGAGGGCAGATTATGTCCTCCTTAGTTCACATCTAGGACACTTCTAGACCCACTAATTATAATGCATGTTTGTTCCTCAGAGATATTTCTGCAAGCAATAATTGAAATCAATGTCTAATACTTGTTTAACCTTAAAGGATGAAATACAAGAAATGCACCAGCCAGATGTTAAGAGGATATAAAAATATACAACCTTATGTTCTAATAATTTGAAAAAATATCCAAGAATCGAAGAATAATGTGAAGAATCATTTCGAGGAATTAGTCTTGGTGGGGAGGGGAGTACAGTAGCAGGGGTGGATAGAGTGATTTTTTTACTTCGTTTTGTTTTGTTTTGTTTTACCATTTCATCTTTGGTCTGCTTCTTTGAGTTTTATTTTTATGTCTCCCTGGCCCATTTGCTTATAAAAGAGAGGGACTAAAAACGAAGGGCAAATGAAGGCATTTTTCTTTCATAGTACATTGAATAGACATTGAAAGACATGAATCAGAGCTCTCTTGGGTGGATAAAAAAAATCATTAAGTTTGTCTTCCAATAATGCTAAAAGCTAATTGCAATGAAATAATTATTTATGCTGTAAGTAAGAGCCAGGTAATCTGAGCTTATGTTGGTGTTGCATTGTGTTTGTGTTTAGAAAATCTGCAGTAGTATAATTAAAAATAAAATACACTGACTTGATTTTCATATGCCTTGCTCTCTCTAGGAAGCGCAGGGGTCAAGAGAGAAGCAGGGGAGGGACAAGGAAGGGTGAATCCAAGAGTGCCAATTGCCCTTTTGTGCCATAAGATGCTAACTTGCCTTATTTATGTTATCCCATGTAATCCCCACTGTAAAGCTGTCAGGTAGATGCTGTCAGCTCTGTTTTACAGGGGAGGAAAGAGATGTTCAGTGAGGATAAACAGTTTTCCCTAAGCACACAGCTCTTAAGTGGCTGAGTCAGAATTTGAACCCAGGTCTCTCTAGCTGCAAAGACCATGCTCTGTCTTCCCCCTTCACACACACAGTGTTTCCCAAAGGGCAGTTTGGGAAAGCATGTCACTTGTAATACATCATCAAAAGGGATAACTTACTGCCCTCCTGGGGGAAATCGGATTTAACAATCACTTTCTGTCCAACTAGTAATTCATCTTTTTCGAACATGTTGCGGGTTGAATTGCATACCCCGCAAAGTTTGTATGTCGGAGTCCCCCCAGAACCCCAGACCGTCTTCAGAAATAGGGTCAGAAATAGGCTCATCGCAGATGTAATTAGTCTAGTTAAAATGAGATCACACTGGAATACTGTGGACCCCTAATCCAATACGACTGGTGTCCTCCTAAAGAGGGGAAGTTTGGAGACAGACATGCATACGAGGAGAGTGCCATACACTGCCACAAGCCAAGACGCTACCAGAAACAAGCAGAGAGGCCTGGAACAGACTCTTCCCTAGCCCCTTCAGAGGGATCCTGGCCCACTGTCATCTTGATCTTAGACTGCTAGACTCCAGGGCTATGAGACAAGGAATTTCTGTTGCTTAAACCACCCAGTTTGTTTTGGCAGTGCTAGCAAGCTAACGCAGTACATCTCACCTCTTACTTCTGTTGGGTCCTTAGTCCTGTCCTTAGGCTATTGAAACCTCTCCCTAGCTGTCCTTACAGACTTAGGGAAGGTTCTAGCAGCCGCCACCAAAGCCATTTTATCTCATGTTACGGCACAAAGCTCATCCCCTCAACATTTCAAATAAATGTCCTCACCTGTGCACCCAGCGACCCCTCCTCCCCCAACAACCTTTCCTCATTGTGTTCTGGAATTATTATTTTCTGTGCTACAAGGGGTCCTGTAAGTAAGTACTCTTTGGAAGGATGTCAGGATATTATAGCTTGAGGATTGATCTCAGTGTGTTCTTTTGTCTGGGTCTTTTATTTTGCCTTATATTGTTTATTCACAGATTTTAGGAGATTGCACATTTTGTTTAATTATGTTGCAGACAGACTGGGAGTTTAGCTGTTACAGTCTGTGGGAGAAGGGTTGATAGCAAAAATTATATGGAGTTTAAATTGTGTTCGGTGAAGGAAGTGGAAATGAATAAAGCTGTTTTACCATGAGAAGTAGGTATTTTGCCTTGGATCTTGGAATGGATTATTTTTCCTTCTTAGCTGGAAATGTTCTAAGCGCTGCATTGTCTATTTTGTTTGCCTTTTACAAGTCTGACTGTTGTTATAAAAAAGGAAATTTGTATCTGTATTTGCAAATTTGAGCCTGGCAGCTGTGTTTTTGAAGGCTTAATCTGGGATCGAACTGAGATGCAAATGATGTCGAATAGTTTTCCCTTGATGTTGTCAAGTTTTACTTTTGAAAAATACTGCTCATGGCAGCTCCAGCCCCCACATAGGGCCTATTGAGTTTTAGATTTTTAAGCAATCGGCAGTTTTAAAAAGATGTTAACTTCGGAAAGCAATGGCTTCTGAAGTTGCAACTTCCCTTCATTGCTCATGCATAAGGGCCATCAGCAGGACAGACTTCCTTCCCTGCTCTTATTATTACGTTAACCATGCTTTTGATTAGTTGGGGGAAGAAAAATCCCTCACAAAACCACAAAGCTTTTTGTCTCTGGTGTCTGTCAAAATGTAACTGATTTAATTTGAATGAAATTTTAATTAGAAAAATTCTGCCAAGATCCAGCCCTGATTTGAATATTTATAGCTATGGTAAGAATCTCCTTAAACCTGGGGTCTGATTTGAATTCCTTCCCTGGACCTCAGAGCCAGTAGTACAGCAAGAAGAGACTGCATGACATTGCAGATTGCCCACGCAGTGGCCTGGAATGGGAGCCTGGATGGCAAGCGGCTATGCGCATGGCCCCCACTGTTTTAGTAATGGTGGTTTGTCCAGATATATTTTTCAGGTTTGCGAGCTCTTAGTGATGGGGGTTGAAAATGTATGACTGATATTAGCCCCTTACTTGGAACATACACGTTTTAGGAACAGCATGATATGCTGGAAAAACTATAGGGAAAAGAAATAAAATCTCCATCTTCAGGTTCATTCTTTCCTTTGAGGTTTGTGTTCTTTCATTTAAACCCCCAGAGCCTCAGCTCCTTTATCTCTAGAACAGGGAACAACAGGATGTGCAGGCCTGTGGAAGGAACCTGCCAGTCCTGGGTCAGCACTGCAGCACTGCTTTTGGCCAGTGGGGCCTCTGGGTTATGAGGAGAGATGGGGCACTTGGAGAGGTGCAGAAGGGTCAGTCTTGAACTTGGATGTTTGTTGCCTCTGGCCAGCTCAATGCCAGAGGCCACTTTTCCCAAATCATCCTGTACGCCCAACGAATGTGCTTGATGTTTTGTTTGTTTTTTTTTAAGTCAGTGTGTGTTTACTGTCAATGTTATGTGCCCTGGGCGGCAGAATAATGCCTTTAACAGACAATGAGCCCTTATCATGGTCCACTTCAATCCAGGAGGCCAGACACTGAAAATCCTAAATATATATATACGAATATAAATATACATCCCCTTCCGAAGATTTCCTGGTGATCCTACCCTTTTTAACACAGCCAGAACAACTGAGCAGACCCTACCGGGAGATTTGGTTCCCGGCAGGGTTCTGCACACCCACAGCCCCCTCAGCTCTTCCTGACTGATTGCTGTGTTTCACACTGACAGGTTTCTCTTTCAGAGCTAAGACTCCATTTCCTCATCAAACACCAGGTATTTCTGAGCAACCTCGCTTTCATGTAGTAATGTTTATGCAAAGTAGCACAAGTGGTGCAGAAAGGTTCTTCGCATCTAAAAATAAATATGTGGGATTTTAGTGAAAATAGAAGAAAAGAAAGAAAAAAGATAACATCTGTGGTACTGATTTGTTCTAGCAAATGTGGTCAATAGGCAGGGCTGTGACGTGGGGGTGTCTCCTGTGCACAGGGGCCAGGCACCCTGCTCATTGGCCCCACAGCTAATGCTGCAGCCTGTCTGGTCCTCCTGGGCCCAGAGGCACAGAAGGGGCCCCATTCGGTTCCCCTAACTACCCTTTGCTGGCACAGATTTTTAAGATATTACAGATTGGGAAATGTGAAAATTTTCATATTCAGCTTAGTACTTTTTCCACTTGCATGTGGAAAGCCATAGAGAAACCAGATCTTACTCATATTTTCACTAAGGTAAAGAAATAGCAATTAGGGAAAGAAATGGCTGTGAAAAGGAAGCAACAAGAAAGATAGGTTAGGGTGGGTAGGATCCCAGCAAGAAAATCTCCTCTGTGGATCCCGTTAAGGGTGGGAGCACAGTGTTATATTCATATTTACTTTCACTCCAAGCCCACCTACAATTACATCTCCATCCTCAGGAAACAGGACCTTTGCGAATACTGAAGAAGATTGTGTGTACGTGTGTGTGTGTGTGTGTGTGTGTGTGTGTGGTGTTTGTGTATCAGTTGGGGCCCCAAAGGCCTCTCCTTGCATCCCCTACAAAATAGAAGTCTCCAGAGGTGTCTTGGCAACTGAGATGGCTGGGTGATGTCATGCCTTTGGGGGAGATCTGTATTTCTTAGATTGACTGAAGTCTTTGAATACTAACTTTGATGTGCTATGTTAACCATCTGGAGACATTTTACAGTTGTTGTCAAAAGGTTGACTGAGGTCTCTAATGCAACACGAGGAGTTGATGGAAGCTTAATAGAGTTTACCAGCTGTACTGATTTGTGAATGACAGCACCACAGTAACCTTTGGCCCAAGAGATGGAGGTTGTGTGTACTGTTTGAATGAAGGTGGCAAGGAGTAGAATGTGAGTCGTGCATTTTGTAACAATTTGGAAAGCACTGGAATTGTGTACATCAACCCTAGTTGGGAAACTTCACCCTGCTGGTCCCATGTATGTCATTGATTTATTCACCGTCTATTCACCTTGTAGAAACTCTTTTGATTTAGAAGTTTTGCACATCAGCCCCATTCCTCAATAAGAGAGGTGATATATTTCAATATACCACATGTGTAATTTGGTTTTAGACCTAGGTGAGGCATAAGCTTCTGGAGAGTTAGCCTGGACCCCAGGGTATAGGGTTAGGTTCTTGCTAGTGAGGCAGTCATTTCACTGAAAGGAATGCATTCTTGACCTTTCCTCTTTGTCTTCATATGGAGAAATAATAAGATATATTTGTTTTTATGTTTTTTCACACCATTCGCTATTGTGAAAAATATCAGTCTTAACTCTTACATACCTGTACACATATCTGTGTCCCTTTAGGAACTTATTTATACATGTACATATAAATATGCATATATAAAAACACAAGAGAGAGGGAAAGAAGTAAAAGGCAAGAATAATGAAAATGAAAATACTATGTAAGTAAATTGGGGGCAATGCAGAAGTTGATGAATGGATAGAAGAGGAAACGATGAATGAGTGGGGGAGGGGAAGGATGATAAGAATGTGGGTGGGTGGTTAAACAACTATGGGATGTTATGTTTCTAATAAAATATATGTCTTAGTAGAACAGGATCTAATCATCAGAGACTCTAATGACAAGAGCACAGAGCCGGGAATCCCGAGATCACAGTGGGTTCATTCAAGTCACCTCATCGGCATGTCTTACCCCAGCTGTGTGCCAAGAACGGTGCTGATCCGGGACCTGCAAAGACCAAAGGCCGGGCTGCCCTTTGAGGGGCTATGGGTTTAGGAACGATGTTCAGTAGCCTTTTAAAACAATGGCATGTGGTGAACATTCCTCATGTTACTCTAAATTGGATTCTGCCTTGATTTTGATGAAGAGTTAGTATAAGGAAGTGGCCCAAGGTCAGAAGGGATGCTAGGTGTCCTATAGCTCACCAAAGCTGTTTCATACACAATCGATTGAATTATTATATTTTATAGGACATTAGGTGAAGCCCTATCTGACCACCATTCAATACTCTGACACCTTGAAAAACTATCTGATTTATTCCAAGGTCACACCCCCACACCCCACCTCTGGGAACACCCATTGGTCTGGGAAAGGTAAACACAAACACTCTGTGTTTTCAAGGGAGGTGTTATGGGTTTTTGAAAAGGCTAATTTTTTTTTCTGAGTTATATCTTAAGATTTCAGACATCTGTAAATCACCCCATTGTTTGGTTTTTTGTGTGTTTAATTTATGTGGATTTTCTCTGTGGTCACTGGGATGGGGCCAGATTTAGCTTAACAGATTCCTAAAGGCAGCTACAACAAATGCTTTCCAAATGTTTTCATTGTACCATTAAAAAACACACCATTTAGTTCCCAGTCTGTGGAGAAAAACTTGTTCGTCCACCTCTTTTGAGGGTTGTGTCCTTGATGAAAAATTAACATGTGAACGGGTCACCAGGAATGATGAACGTGGCTTTGGAATTTATAGTTCTGCCTTATCTTCTTCAAACTTCTCAAAAGATGTTCTTGTCTGACAATGTGGTGGGGGGTCATTGGCAAGGTCACAAAATGTTATCTGGTATGTATTTTCCTGGCTGCCACCCATTCATAGATTGCACATTTAAACATATCTCCAGTGGGATGTTCAGAGCGCTGGTGTTTGTCTCACTCATGGGTGGAGTAGGCCCAAGTCTAAGCTACTGCCTGTATCAGGTGGCTTGAAGGGCAACTCTGCAGGCCTCTGTCTTCCCCACAAGTACCTTCCATGGCCTGACGTTCTACCAGGAAGTAAGACAGGTTGCATTGTCTTCAAAAAGCCACAGTGAAAAGTCATCTGGGAGAAGGGCCCTCATATTTTCTTACAGTTTGTAACCAGACACAAGCCTGAGAGAAGCAGGAAGAGTGCAGGTCAGCCCTGTGGTGGGGATAAAGGGAGCTGGCGTCAGTGGGTGGATTAGGCTGTTGGGGAAATGCCGAGCCACCATGGGCAGCGTCAGTTTCAAAGGAGCCCGGTAGCACGCGAGGTGGGACTGCCCTCTGTCACCCTTCCTGCTTTTTCTCTCTGACCCTCTGCTTGTTACCTTCGTATTCTTCCTACCGTGGGCCCTCCCCTGATTCCCCAAATGCGATGCCTGCAGCAACAGAGAGAGGAGAATCCGCTGGATGGGAGTGGGTAGGAGGAATTCTATGTTAGAAATGTAACTATATAAATGGATAATTGAGCTCTAAAAAGAAGTACCCTAAACACTGTGTGGGATTCAAATCCAAGAAACAAGCATGAGATAGACAGTACAAATGAAATAAATGCAAATACAGTCCTTGTCTTACAAATTTCCTTCTTTCTTCTTCATCTCATTTTTTTGTGTCTCCATCTTAGAAAAGAAAGATGGAGGAGGAGAGATAGAAAGAGAACCTGAAAGCAGAGTCTGGGAGACAGAAAAAAAAGGAGCCAAACAGAGAAAAGAGCATAGAAGAAGAGTAAAATAACTTGGGGTTGGAGACCCTCATGTCATACCATGTACCTAGTGAATCGATAAATTGACTTAAATAGGGCTACAGGGGTCATCTTCCAACACCAAGACTAGCTTTTTGCCCTTAGAAAATATTTGGAGTTCCAGTATACAGTCAGCCCTTTAGCAACACAGGGGTGAACTGCACAGATCCACTTATATGTGGATTTTTTTCAATAAATGTACAGCTGGCCCTTCATATCCCCAGTTTCACATCTGTGGATTCAACCAAAACAGTGTTTTCAATCTGCGGCTGGGAATCCGCAGATGCAAATCCAGTATGCATTATTCTACGCCATTTTATAGGAGGGACTTCAGCACCTGCAGATTTTGGTATCTGCAGGGGTCCTGGAATCAATCCCCTGCAAATGCTAATGCATGACTGTAGTTAAGTTTTGGGAAATCAAAAGTTATATGTAGCCCTATCTGGGTTTTTCAGTCAGAGCGTCATCCCATACGCCAAAAGGTTGCTGTTTCAATCCCCAGTCAGGGGTGTGTACTGGAGGTAACCCATCATTCTGTCTCTCTCTCTCTCTCTCTCTCTCTCTCTCTCTCTCTCTCTCTAATATCAACAAATATATCCTCAGATGGGGGTTTTAAAAAAATTATACGTGGACTTTCCACTTCATGTTTCATTATCAGGATGATAGAACTTGGGGGAATGATCCAACTGCCTGGACCAATAACCGGGATCAGGCTGGTTATGCCTCATAGCTATGGGGCTCTAATGAAGCTCCTTCATCCTGGGGATCCAATTAGCAAACTTTTGAATACCCTGCCTTTCTACAGGTTCCTGAGGAACAGCCTGGTTTGGGGCAGTTGCTGGATAACAAAGCAAGCTACCTCCTGCAATTGGGGAAAGCGTTCAGTAAAAAAGAAGGAAGGCTGCTTTCTTCCTAAGTATAAGGCATGTCGATCTCTGGCTGACCTCAGGACAGAAAATGTTTGTTGGGTTTCTGAAGACTGAAGAACCTGGGGATAGAGTCTAGAGAGTGATAACTGCATGGAAGATTACAGGGAGATCTGAGTGTTCCAGGGTGTTCAGCCTCTGAAGAGCTGAAGTGCATTTAGTATCTGCTCACTTATCTGCTAATGCTGGGCGGGAAGAAGCACACTCTTGATGACCCGCTCTTGTAGCCCAGGACCAGGGCTTGAATTTCAGGCAAGACAGTCATATGCTGAGGCTGTTCCACTGGATTTCTGGTTGTATGTATCTCTCCCAGACTCGCATTCAGAAACATCATGTTGGTAGCTTGGAATTTCATGGTGGGAGTATTTCCAACACAGAGATTGGCAAGTGCTACAAATTCAGGCTCCCATACCACCAAGAGTCATTTACCAACATGCCACGAGGCAAGAGGTAAATGTGATGAAAGTTCATCATCTATTTTTAAATTATATGTAATTACCCACTTTAATGGCTATAAAGCCTAGTGTTGTTTTTTATGCGAGTGTATGTTTATGTGTGTACCCACTAACTCAATTTCTAAGTAACAAATTCACCATCCTTTAGCTATGAAGTAAAGGAGAACACATTTTCATTTTCAAGGTTTGTTTAAGAATTTTGCAACAAGTTGAAGGAAATCACGTCTGCTCAGCTAAGCAATTTGGTGTCTGTTGATAGCCAAACAGCCTGGAAAATTATCTTTGCCTCAGCTCACCCACTGTGCAAGGGAATGATGCGGACAGACTGGCTGGTTCCAAAGGCCTATTGTGTGGGGCTCGAGGCACAGTGGTGAAGGAGAGGCAGGTATATGATTTAGCCATCTTTTGCTCTGTCTGCTTTGCTCAATAAGAACACTGCCAGGCAGTCTTTGTGTGGCTTTTTTATCAACACTTGGGTCATTTCTTCTCTCCAATCCCTTAGGGAATATGACAGAGTATAGACAATCACCAGTAAGAGCCAAATGGAAATTGCTAGAAATATGAGGATGTCTGAAACCTTCTGAGCATGAAATGCTGAGATTTCCTTTGCTTTTAAATTATGTCTTTTAAAATATGGAGACACATGGCTTTTGTGATAGCGTGTCTTTAAGCATCATCCTGAGAAAGAGGACAAAGTAGATAGGGAGGAATCCAAGTAACTCATTCATATTCTGGAGTCAAAGAATGTTTACACTAGATCTCTGTGATTTGATAAACAAAGAAACGGGACCATGAGGTTATGTGACGTCCCTGAGGTCAGCACACAAACAGGACCCCAAATTCCCTGGCAGCACAGAGTAGCAGCAACGTCAGCTACCAGGGCCACCCCTGTCCTCTCATTCCCACCATGTGTGGCCACTGACAATGGGCAGGGCTATGCTGAACATTCTGGGTGCTTCTCACTTTGCTAGATGTGCACGAAACATCTGCCGGGTGCAGGTACAGCTGAGCACTTGGAGGATGGAGAGACCAGGAAGATACTACCCTGTCCTGAAGAGGCTTACAGTCTCACCTTGCAGATAAGAAATACCCTAATAAAAAGAATACATTAAGTGCTTCAGAGTTGAAAGGCAGGAGAAAGCATATTTAGTTGAGGCATACGACCATCCCCAAGATTCCTTCTTTTGGAAGCATTAGCTAGAGGAAGAAAATAAACCTCTAGATGTAAGAGCTATAGGGTAGAGTTTTCCTTAGCATAAGATTTTTCTTCGTATAAAGAATTATAAGGTATTCTCTGGAATGAACTTTCAAAAAGCCTAATGTCTGGGTGCTACAGAGCACGCTTAAGGAGAGCACCGGATCCGTGAGACTATGGGCATGACGTGCATGCGCGCTGCCGGGAACAGACTTTCTGCAGCATTTAAGTTTGCTTTCTTTTCTCTACCGCTAAGAATAAACAGCAAGGACCTGTGCTTAGAGTAGAAAAAGTAGAAGAAATCAGCCTCTCATTTGAAGCCCCAATGCATTATCGCAGGCATTATGGTATAAGAGCAAGGAAAAGGACTTTGGAGCAGAACAACCCAGAATTCTCAAATCCCAGCCCCCCATCTACTAACTATGTAATGCTGGGCAACTCACTTAACCTTTCTGGGCCGCAGTTACCTCATCTGTAAAATGGGAAAATGGTCACCTCCTGTGGAGGGTGGGTGTGAGGTTCAATCACACAATCAGCGAGTGTGTAGGGACATGGTAGGTCCCATAAATGACATTTGTAAAACATGTGGCTCAGAGTTAAATACTTGTGGAAGTGAGTGTTATATCTAGCCATTCATAGTACACTTTTCTTTTTACTTCTTGGTTCAGTTTCAAACAAGAATACAAATATCCCTGATCTGGAATAGCAATGCAGTTCTTCTGTGGGGGCTTGTCATTTTCTCAGTTTCACGAATACCGTAAAAGATGAGTTCCTACAGCCTAGGCTGGGAGAATGCTCTTAGACTTTGTGACAGCTGGGTGAGCATGTGTGGTGTGGGAGAGCCTGGGCAGGCTCTCGGGCACTGGCAGCCTCATGGCCAAGCTGCCCGCTCTCCTGCTACCCAAGTTAGCGTGGCATCCTGAGCCCTGTCTGGTAGGATCGAGACTGCCCGACCTTGGCAGGCACAGGTTCTGAGGCCCAAGTACCTGCTTTGAATGTGAGTATTCTTACCATGATATGGCCAGATTTTTCTTAGGAAAGGGTTTTACCAGGTGGTTTTAATCCAGAGGGCCTTAATCCAGATGGCCTTCCTGCTTACCAGAAATGGGACTGAACCCCAGAAGCAGCCGGGGTCCTTCCAAGGTGCTCGGCTGGTCCAGCCTCTGTTCCTCGCATGGTTTCATTGCAGTGACTAATAGCCACCTGGGATTAGACTGAAGGACTCCACTCCGTTTTTGACGTACTAGCCTCCAGAGCTTAAACGTGCTTTGAAGACCACTTAGAGGTCTTCAAAATGTGGCTTTTTGGAAGCCACATTAGCTTCCAAAAGTGTTTCTTGAAATAGGCCCCAGGGGTACATCCAGAATATACATGTCCAAGAAGCTTACTACTGCCTAAACTCAAGAAGAAGAAGGAAAAAAGATAACTGGAAACAGCGATTTCTTTCTAGCTCCTCGGTTTCCTTATAGCCCTTGTTGTAATGATATTATTTGGCAAAATACAACTTACTGTCCTGCAAGTTATTCATATATTGTCCATTAAGTTCATATAGATTGCTCAACACTTGAAGAAACATCAGGCTCTTTGACTGTACCCCAAAGTGAGTAAAAGCCGTGATTGAAGACTGGTCTGCCTTGTCCTCTGTTTCTCCACTCACTCTTCTGCTAGATGATATGTCCTGGGATGACAAGAAATGTATTAGAAGAACACACCTGGCTTAGCTTATAGAGCTCTCAGTGTTGGTTGGGCCAGAGGTGCAGGAAGTGGGTCTGCTCATTCTGTTCCCCTCTCAGTCACCTACTGGGCTAGCCCTGGTACTTTTCTCCTGGGCTCTGACGTGGTGTAATTAACATCTGCCTGGCACTCGCTATTATGTTTATTAATAGTAATGATTACCATGTGTAGAGTGCCTGCTATGTATTAGGCACGTTGTGTGTCCCTCACTTGATCTTCACCACCACTCTGTGGTGCAGATAATATTGCCATCTCTGTTTCACAGAGGAGGAACCAAAATGACTGAGGCAGGAGCAGCAACAGCAGGAGCTTGGCCTAGGAGCTTATTCCAGGCCCTGTGCATGGCAGCGCTATGTGCTGAGTGGCCTGTCTGGTGTGGATTGGAACTTTAGCCAGGAGCACAGTCCAGGACTGAGGCCCCACTTTGGGAGGGGCTGGCAAGAGATCAGCACCTCTTAGGCATTGCAGGACTCCAGGTGGCAACACTGGCTTTAGAAGCCCTGTCCAGGTGGGACGGGGCTTCTGATGAGCTACCAGGATGGGTGAGGATTGGCTCAGGAGCTAGCTGGGCTTGTGCCTGCAGGTTGAAACCTCCCTATCCCACCTGATAGGACTGGGACGAGCCAGCCTTGGCAAGAAGATGGGAAGACTGGAACCCCCTTGATAAGTTGCCAACTTGGCCCTTAGTCAGACTAAGAGGCGGAATGGACCTTAAAACTCAGTTAGTCCAACCCCTTCTTTTCCAAATGAATAAACAGACCTGGCAAGACCTGCTAGTGTTTTAGGGGAACGGCCCAAACAAAACTCTCTTTTCAACTACTTTTTCCTACTTCGCCACCCTCTGCCTCTACTTTTTTTTTTCTTTTTTACCCTTACCCATGGATATTTTTTAATTGCTTTTAGAGAGAGACGAAGGGAGAGATACAAACACTGATGTGAGAGAGGACCATTGATTGGTTGCCTCCCATATTCGCCCGGACTGGGGATTGAACCCACAACCCATGTGTGTATGCCCTAATAGGGGATCAGACTAGCAACCTACAGAACAGTGTTCCAGCCACCTGAGCTACACCTTCCAGGGCTCTACTTTTATCCAAATTTTACGGCTGGGGCAGCCATGCCACAGCACAAGTGAGGTGATTAGAACCAGACCCTGGCACATGGGCACAGCCATCCTCTTTCCACTGGACCTCATAACCTCATCCTTAGGGACTGACCCAGGCATTTCCATTGGAAACAACTTTAAAATGCATTTTTAACCAAGTAGCTTAAGAAACAATATTCACCTCAGGAGATAAAACATAAATGAAAACATAAATGAAATGAAAGGTTGCTGTCAGGAAACGGAGAGCATTTATTGGATCCTATTGGGTATAAAACCAAGTATGAAGTGCTTTGAAATTACAGAGAAGACCTGACCTTGCTCTAGGTAACTTATAGTCTAGCTGCTTGGTGTGATTCTCTTGTTTCCTCTTTCCCTCGATTACTTGAGTCATTTCTTAAATAGTGTTACCAATTTCCAATTTTAAGACCATGAAACTTTCAGCTACAAATTATTTGACCAGCCAACCATTGGTGCAGGGGGCACTCCTGTGCTCAGTTGCACAGGCCATTTGAATAGCAAATGAGGGCCCCATGTAGTACACAGGATGTCCTTTTGGGTCCTGTAATCAGTGTCCTCAGGAGAGTAAGCTGTGGTGACAGATTTCTGGGTAATTATTTGTATTCAACTGATTTGTATTCAGTTGATATTTAAGATAGAGGAAACAAAAGAGTTTATAGGGTGATGTATTTACACACTTTCTTCTGTATTTCCTATGTGTAGGCCATTTGTAGGGAGTATGTAAGACCACACTGAGTGGTCAGAAGGATCTGTAACTTCAGTGGAAAAGACATTTGCATTTGTGCAGTGGTTATGAATTCCCACATTCAGGGGAGAGCTAATGAATTGCCAAAGGGCTTTTTCTTGTAAAGTGAGGCATATGTTGTAGGGAGGGGGGAAATAAATGAGCTAGCTTGCAGATATTAAGGATAGATAATAATCTTTTACATGTAAGAGGAACGCTTGTCCTTGGGATTTCTGCAGCTTTGAAAGCAAGATGAATGTAGCGAGGAATTGTTGGAAACAATTGGAAGTTTTCTTTTACCAGGTTTAGCAGGCGATTGGGAGGCCTGGTTAATGCTCCTGTAGAGGTTTAAAATTCATCAATATCACATAATAAAGGTAAGAGGTAGGTAGTTCCTTACACCATTGACCAGAAAGCTTTCTAGGCTCAAAGACTGCCACTTAGCTCTGGGTGTCCTTTTTAACTGCCATTTTGAAGAACGGTAACAGTAATTCATCTTGTTTTATGATTTGTAGCTAATTCAGAATTTCTAAAGACTTTTTATTTCAGAACACCAAAGTCACATTTTAAAAAGGTAGTGTCTGGTGCCTGATACATCCCCTTACTTTTCTTTTCTTTTCTTTTCTTTTGTGGTTAACAAGGATTGTGCAGCACCCAGAATAGATTTCTCATGCTTAGTGACCAGCACATTCATCTGTGGGCGCTTTAAACATGGGTTATAGGGAGAACATTTGAGGCTGACCTGCTTAGCAAAGCAAGAGAGTTTGCTGAACTGATCACCTGAGACCTTCCATCTGCGTGCGAGTTCTGAGATACCATCCTGGGCTAGATGGACCAAGGATATCAAGCTGCATGTTAAGGGCGTAGCACCTAGTGGTAACTTCCTGTTTTTTTTATTATATCCATTCTGATTGCAGGAAATAGCTTTTAGAAAAATGAGATGGTTACATGTATGAGGAGTTTGAGTGTAAGGTTATACTTCTTAAAGTGCTAGTGTGACAAACTTGAAAATAAATGCATATGGTAGGAGTTTCTGCAGAGCTGCATCACATTGCTTAATGTGATAAATGGCAAAGCAGCAGGCAACATAAGAATGATTGTAAAAAGCAAAAACTTCAGGCAGGGGCTTGAAGAGTCTAGATGAGTTTGATATTGTCTGCAATTTATCATTTATATCCGGTTGGCCAGTGATCCATCACTTGGCTGCATATCAAAATCATCTGAGGAGCATTTTTAAATTAGAATCACAGGGCTCCACTGCAGAGGTACTGAATTAGAATCTTCAGGGGTGCGGCAAGGATATCAGTGATACATAATCTGTCCAGGTAGTTCTTAAGCAGGTAGCCTGATACTATTTCGGGGCCTGAACATGTATCTCCCATGCATTTCAGAACAATTAGACTGGTGTAAACTTTAGAAAAGAATAGTGAAAAAAGGATCTTCAGGTTAATTCAGCATACTTTGTGCCAAGCACTGTACTGAGCATTGAGGACGCGAAAGCACAGCCCTCACTGAGTTCAGTTGTTTAAACAGATGTGAATGTATTACCTTGTAGCACAGTGGTGCTGTGATGGAAGGCCACGCTCGTGGCTGGGGAGGCATGGAGGAGGGAGTGACCTTCGTACTTCTTTACCTCCAAATCCTTTCCTGTTATGGCTTTTGTGGCCTTAGAAGACCCTGGGGCTAGATTTTGACAGCTAAGACCAGGCATTAGCCCCAGATCAGCCCTCCAGTGGTCCTGGTTGATTTTTCCATGAAAGGAAGAACCCAGAAGTGTCACTTTTTAAAGGCTATATGGGAACACCCTGTACTCTGTTCAGTCTCGTCTGTGCCGACGCTCCGCATAGGTAGTCCAGGTCTCGTGGAAGTTCCCAGGAATAGCGTCTGAGTCTAGAGCACACAGCAGGAGGGAAGAGGCTGCCTGAACATGGCATGGTTGTGAGGCTGATGTCACAGTGGTGATTTCTAGAAGGCTGTGAAAAAGCAACAGAATTAGCATATAGGGTAGCTTCTTTCTGAAGCTCTTTCAAGGCCATCGGTCACACCACACTAATATGTCATCCGGTTACTTCATCTCTTTTCTTTACCCTAATGGCACTTGCCTTCTAGGCTGAGGTTCTTGATGCTCTTTCTTGACCTTTTCCCAGCTTTGCAGGTTTGCCTTTTGCACCTGGTATCTAAGAGAGCTCCACACAAAGAGGAGGCCGCATCTCTGAGCTATACAGAGGCCTTTCCCTGAGAGGCAAGAGTATGTCAAACTGTGTATTGACTCCAGCCCTCTTCACTTCAGGTTTTAGTCTCTCAGTCATTCTCTCTTGTGTTGTTACCAAAGGATCTTGGTCCAAGACAAGAGCCAAGATCCCCACATTTGAGCCCGTTTTGGTCATTTAGTAGCCTTGCCCCAAAGGCAAAAGGATAGCACATAGCAGATAAGTCTTTGATGTGGTATTTGTTATGTTTTTCATACCTTGAAGTTTGGGAAGAGCTTGGGTTTTATCATCACCTCTCCTTACCGGGAAGCAGATGTATAGCAGTCCAGTGATATTTAGTGCTGACATTTTGCAGAGTGGGGATATGGGGATCTGTGTGTGTGTGTGTGTTTGGATAATGTCTATGTCTATGTCTGCTATTCAGAAAGTGTCATCTTGCCTGCACGGACTCAGTGAGAAATCCTGTGTGAATTGTAAATCTATGTGTAGACCTCATGAAGAAAAAGAGGAAGAGAGAGTAATGGCTTACGGCTCCACAGAGCAGGATGAAATGCAGAAACAGAGTTGTTGACCCGAGGGAGGATATGGACCACTGCTGGGTTTACATCCTCATTTTTCTCTAGCCATTTACTCTGGCAATTCTGGCCATTTAGTAGACTTGGTTGTCAGGTTGTCACTGTTTAATAGGTTTCTATAAGATACTGGCATCTTTAAAGCACACATAGTGATGCTGACAGCAATGACTTATTTATAGAAATAAAGGAAGCTTGCCTTGTGACAAAATAGGGTATAATGCATGAATAGTGGAGGGAGTATTCATACGTATCGGTCCTTTTCTTTTTTTTTTTATCTTGGCCAAAGTTTGTTGCTGTTGTTTTTGGATGTGTTGTTGTTCTGTCTGTCTGTCTGTCTGTCTTATGGAAGTATTCAGAAGGCCAGCCCTGAGAATTGTGTCAGGGTGGGATGGGGAGAGAGGGGACTGAAGGGAAATAAAGGCAGGGACTCCATCAGACAAAAGACAGGCCTATTGGGGAGATCCCAGCCCATGTGAAATGAGTGGCTCATTCTGTCACCACCCATGCTTCAAAGAGACCTGCTGAGTTACCCAGAGGATGACATGGGCATGCTGATGGCAGACATATGCATCACTGCCTCTAAGGCTTGCAGGCCGGCACTCAATCCACTGAGCCACACCAGCCAGGGCTGTTTATGGAGTTTTTTATGCAGAGAGAGGAGCACTGAAAGTTAAAGGCAAGAAAAAACAGTATTATTGTGTGTGAATGCCACTTATTTAAATATGTTCGATGGAGTGAACTTCCAGTCAAGATGGAGGCATAGAAAAATGCAGCTCACCTCCTCACACAACCACGGCAAAATTACAACTAAGATATAGAACAGCCATCACTCAGAACTGTCAAAACTGAGCTGTATGGAAGTTCAACAACTAAGGAATTGAAGAAGCCACATTCATCCAGATAGGTAGGGGGGACAGAGGAGTGGAGACAGAGAGACACAGAACCGGCTGGCCCCAAACCCAAGTACAGAGGGATATCTTAGGAGTGAGGGATCCCACCCCCACACCGGACCACCCAGCCCAAGGTTCCAGTACCAGGAAGATAAGTCCCTGTCACTTCTGGCTATACCAGTGGGGGTTGGGTCAGCAGGAGAAAATGAGATTCTCAGGCCTCTCCTCCTAAAGGTCCTTGTACTACACATGGACTTACTCAGACTCACTCCCTCTGGGCTCCAGTACCAGGGTGTGTTGCAGCCGGTCAAGGCCTGACAGGTCCACTCCAGACTCAGGGAGATGGAAGAAAATGTGTGGAGTTGTGGGGATGCTTGACATGCCTTTACTCAAGGCTGGGCGAGCCACGCGTGCTGCAAGCTGTGTGTCTGTGTCTGCGTGCACGGTGAGAAGGCCCTCCCTCCTTAAGTGCTAGCACAAAGTTGACATCAGGCCGAAATGTTAGGTAACACAGCATGATCTGAGCATGCGAGCCCACTTCATGTTATGGGAACCGTTTATCGGACCCAGACTCAAGCCTATGAGAACACACTTTATCAGGCCTATGCAGGGTTGTGAGAAACTGCTTCCCTCTCATTACCCAGGTACCTGGGTGAGGAAGCCAGACTGCCTTCATTTACCCTGCAATACACCCCTTCTGGGTTCCTCACTGCACAATCTATGCGGGAATATCTTCCACAAAGGTCCCTTGGCAAGGAGGGCAGAGCTCTGCACCCATAAACCACAACAGCAGTATAGGCTACAACAACAAGCAAGCAAAATACAAGCACTGCCACCCAAGACAGCAAGAATCCACCGCCACTCAGTGGTCGAGGATGCCCACCATTCCTGCGGGGGGCCTCCTGTCAGCCGTTCAGTGGCATGGGTCTCAGAGGCCAATACCCATAAAGCTTGACTCACATTGTGGTGGACATCAGGAACACGCAGATAGCATCCTGCTCCTACTAGAGCACACACCTCACCTTGGGATGCAGTGAGCTTGTCTAAAGCCATTGTATTTTGCAAGGTTACTTTTCTCAGTTGATACACTTCCTCATTTAACAGGCTTAAGGAATCACGGGTTGCATTCAGCACATGAGCAGTATGCAAAGCCAATGCAGTTATCTCAGTTTCAGTGACTATAGAAGCGGCTTGAGGAGAAAAAACAGCTAATGGATAACACCACCAGGCAGTACTCTTTACCCGGTGCCGTGCTTTAAATGCTTCCCAATTTGTTGCTGGCTTACAAGAGTTTTCTGAACTTGAGCAGGGAAATAAGGCCATCCCCAAGTACAATGACCAGTCCAATTCCTAGGCAGGTAAGGCCACCCAAGAGAGCCACACAGCCAGCGGGCTCCAGCAGGAACTGCAGCCCATGCATCTTCCCATGCCTCCCAGAAATTCTCCAGAGTCAGAGTCTGACACAGGCCTGTCAGAGTCCAGCCCACCTGGGCTTGTCCTTTGGGCTTCTCAGTGCAAAGGGGAGCTGGTCCAGCCAGCTCCATGGCTTCAGTTGTGAGCCACCCCGAACCATCCCATACAGAGTAACCACTTAACAGCCAGGGCTGGTCATGCCACTGCTGTGCCCCAGCATAGATGTCAGTCCTGGTGGCATTCCATAAGGGATGTCCGCTGTTCCACTGGTTCTGGAGCCAAGTCCAATTTGCAATGGAAGGAGGAGAAATGCGCCATGGGAGGTCAGCAGATGTGCTCAGTGGGAGTTCTGTACAGACCCAGCATGCTGATTGGTTAGCCACTGAGGCATAGGTATGAACCCAGCCCACTAAGGTGTTACTTTGCACCCTAGGGGCAAAAAGATACAGCAATTATAGGCACCAGTATGGGCAAGTCACCACCCTCTGGTAATATACAAGCGAGCTTCTAGTCAGCCCACAGGACAGTGGCTGGCAGAGGGGGTCTCCCTGGGTATAAATGCCACTGCTTGCGTGCCTCAACCGGGGGCTCAGCATCTACTTGCAGTAATAGCAGAGAGCTCATAATGGGCCACAGGGAAATGACAGAGGTGCCACGAAGAAGTATTTCGTGGTCTGCTGGCCTTGGATATGTCACCTTTAAGATTGGGCACTAGGTCCCAATCACCCAGGGCACAATATGCAAGTTCCTCTCCACCCCTTGTCTCCAAGGGGCAACGAGAGCCACCCAATGCATGTGAGGAGCTTTTATTTCCCAAGGCCACGTCCAAGTGGCTGTCTGCCCTCGCTGCCCCAGGCCCCCCAGAGCAGGCAAAAGAGTATTTCCGCTTCCCCAGGCCTGGTTTCAGCGGAGCATCCTTAGTCTGCACCTGCGGCAGAACAGGAGCTGCAGCCCGCTGGAGAATCACTTCCACCGGGGCAGGCCCCCACCCCCGGCTCCTCTCATTCAGAGCCCAGAGGACAGTCCACGAGCATTCTGTCCAACCCCCAGCACGGAGGTGGCAGCTGCAGTTCACAAGCCCTGCTTTAAGAGACCATTATACCGTTCAGTCATCCCAGCAGCTTGGGGATGAGAGGCCACATGGAATTTCCAATCAATCTGCAAGTCTTGAGCCCATTGTTGTACCAAGGCCCCAGTAAAATGCATCCCTTGATCACTTTCAATGATTAAGCGTTGCCCATATGCAGCCCATAACCACTCAAGGGCAGCTACTACTGCTTTCCAATCTGGGCGCTGTGCAGAAGCAGCCAAAAGTTCTCTGCCGTGTCCACACCTGTCATGGCATACTTCTATCTCTCTGAACTAGGTAGGGGCCGGATGACATCCACCTGCCACTGGGTCAGCGGCACCCGTCCCCACACCACCTGCCCAGGAGTTCCCACAGGCCTTCGGGGATGCCCTCGTGAGCAGACCACACAGGTCTCACAAGCTCCCTGTACCTCTGCTAAGGTGACAGGAAACCCCCAAGTCTTTATAGTGGACCACATAGTCTTGTCCAGCATGTAAGAGGTGACGGTGTAGCCACTGAGCTACTTCCCTTCCTGAGGGACTATCAGGTACTGTTTCTGGCCACCGCACCTTGGCTAGAGTGCCAGCCTCATCATCACCAGGGGAATGGCCCCTCCGCTAGCCAAAAGTCCAAAGGATATCTCCTCCCACATCTCGGGAGGTTGGCACAGCCAGATGATCTTCCAGCCGGAACTCACGGGACTCTCGGGGCATATCCCTGGACTTTCCGGTCAGTTTCTTCTTCTTCTGGGGCCACAGAAAGCTTTGGTCAGCTCGCAGCTGCTTCCAGAGCTCTAACAGCTGCGCGTTTGGCTTCCTGTCGATCTTAGTATGATTGACTCCAGCCCCTAAAATATCTGACCACACCTGCGTTCTGGTCACCCACATGGGGGCGCTGTTCGACCAAGGAATAATGGAACTCTGAGACACTGACGATCAGCTTTTTGCTGGAGGCGAGACTCCGCCTCTCCCAGACTGTCCGCCATGGTCGTGACGTCATTTTTGCGCCCACCGTCGTACAGCGGGAGAATCACCATCAAAGAGCCAAAGGAGGGGGCAGGGAGCGTGCTGGAGCACAAGATCCAGCATTCCAACCGCAACACATTCGCCATCAAGGCCCTGTGCATTGGGATTGAACGTGGCCTGGCGTGAGCCCAACTCCCGCAAGTGTCGCACTGTCTGTAAAGGGCTGCCACTTGCTCACCAGATCCCAGCACATCTCCCGCATTTGCTGTGCCAGTGCGGATGGCCGCTATTACCCACTCCATCACAGAATGTGAGCCCTGCCCCACGCTGTGCCTCTAGCTATTCTGCAGCCGCTGGCACAGGGAAGGGTGTGTCTGATGGACACTAACTTTTCCATCTCAGTATCAGTACATGTGATACTATCCACTCCTGGGTCCCACAGATGCAAGAGCTACGCAGCTAAGGGTTCCCCAGGTCTCTGGCGAAACTATTTTGTGAGGTCGACCAGTTTGGCCTGCGTGTAGGGCCGGTACGTGGTGTGCTCTACCATCTGCAGGCTAGCCCCCAGATGCCATTGGTTATTGAGACTCTGTCTTCTGTAACACTACGGGAGAGGCCTTCCAGGAACTCGGCTCTGCATCGATATCCTCTTCCTTGGTCTCCAACTTGTCCGCTTCGGCAGAAGACGGGGTTTGGGCCACTGTTCCACCGCTCGCAGAGCTTCTTCCAGAGCACCAATTCTGGCTTCAAGAGCTGCTTCTGGTCCTTGGAGCTCGCGTAGTTTCGCTGCATTGCAAAGCGCGGTCTCTGCCGTAGCTTGCAAAGCTGAAAGAAATATTCATCCCATAGCTCCCATGGCTGCACGGGTGCTGGATCACTCCAGGATCTCCCAAACCTCCCGTAGGGCTTTCTCCACGGTCTCAGGTGCGCCGCTGACATCGGCCACTCCTTGGGTGGGACCCATGATGCCAGGAGGCTCGCCACTGGTTGCCACATCTCAGTATCAGGCCACCGATCAAGGCTTCCCTCAGGAACCCCACCCCCCCACCCCCCGGGCTCCTCCATTTCCGTACTATGAGAATCCTGCTGACTAGCCAATTGTGTTGCAGCCCGTCAAGGCCTAGCAGGTCCACTCGAGACTCAGGGAGAGGGAAGAAAAGCCATGGGGACGCTTGACATGCCTTTATTCAGGGCTGGGCGAGCCAAGCACGCTGCAAGTTGTGTGCCTGTGTGCACGCACTGAGAAGCCCCTACCTCCTTAAGTACTAACACAAATAAAGCCAGCATCGGGCCAAAAGGTGAAGTAACATAGCATGATCTGAGCATGCGAGCCCACTTCATGTTATGGGAACCGTTTATCGGACCCAGACTCAAGCCTATGAGAACACACTTTATCAGGCCCATTCAAGGTTGTGAGAAGCTGCTTCCCTCTCATTACCCAGACACCTGGGTGAGGAAGCCAGACTGCCTCCACTTACCCTACACAGGGCCGTAGCTTGAAGAGCACCAGTGGCATACAGGAAGGCACTGAAGTTTCTGGCACCAGGACAAGTGCTGGGGGACAGCATCCTCCCAGACAGAACCACAGAACAGCGGGCATTGTAGCTTTTCTGGGCTTCCCCCACACAGAGCCACTGCGCAGCAGCACCATATCTGAATCTCCATCAGCCTGGCTCACACGGTAAGCCCCACCCTGACAATTACCTAAGGATCCACCCTATCCAATTTACAGGCCCACCCAAGCTGGTAACAGTGGCTTCTCCATAGGAAGGGCTGGGCTAGGCACAGGCTTCAGACCTTCCTAAATCTGCTCAAACAAGCAGCAGCTAAGCCCAGCCCCATACCTATTGCTGAGTAACCCCAGGCCTGGCACTAGCAGCAGCCATCTGCAGATTGCTTTATAGCTTATGCCAAGGGGCCGCAGAAAGAACACAGGTGGAGGCTGACCTTGGCCTGCACCACCTGGGAAACCCCAGAGCCTGCGCACCCAGTGGACAGTTACAGACCACGTTGGAGCACTGCTGCCCAACCGCCTCCACAAGCCGTGGAGGGAGGTGGCTGCTGACCAGGGGTCACGGCCCATCCTCCCAGCTGTCTGGACTGGGTAAATCCCTCCCATTGACCTGCTGATAGCAATCAAGACTCATCTACAAGAGAAGGGAGTACTCAGCCCACACAGAGGGCACACCTGGAGTACCCCGTTTGGGAGATAGTCCCAAACGAGATGGATGTAAAGAGGACAACACCAAGAAACATCATAATTAAAATGCCAAAGGTGAAAGATAAAGAGAGAATCTTTAAAGCAGCGAGAGAAAAGCAGATAATTAGCTACAAAGGAGTTCCCATAAGCTTGTCAACTGATTTCTTAAAAGAAACTTTGCAGGCCAGAATGGATTGGCAAGAAATATTCAAAATGATGAAATGCAGGGACCTACAGTCAAGATTACTCTATCCAGCAAAGCTGTCATTTAGGATCTAAGGACAGATAAAGTGCTTTCCGGACAAGAAAAAACTAAAGGAGTTCGTCATCACTAAGCCATTATTATATGAAATGTTAAAGGGACTTAAGAGAAAGATCAAAACTACAAACCTTAAAATGGCAATAAATACATAACTGTCAACAATTGAATCTAAAAAACAAACTAAGAAAACAAGCAGAACAGTAATAGAATCATAGATATAGAGAACATTGGGATGGTGGCCAGTGGGGAGGGGATCTGGAAGAATGGGGGAAACGGTGAAGGGCTTAGGAAATACAAATTGGCAGTTACAGAATAGGCAGGGGGATGATAAGAGCAAGTATAGAAAATGGAGTTACCAAGGAACTTATGTGCGTGACCCATGGACATGAACAAAGAAGGGGGGATCGCCAGAGGGAGCAGGGTTGCTGGGTGGAAGGGGGCAAAGGGGGACAAATTGGGATAACTGTAATAGCATAATCAACCAAATAAATAAATAAATAAATAAATGAATGAATGCATAAAGATAGGTAGATAGATAGGTAAATAAATAAATTCAGGTGGCCACTAGTCTTAGGACTTCTTAGTTTTGTAGCTGTCAGTCCAGTTTGGAACAGAAACCAGCTCCTGCACTCCCACGTTTAGCTACTGTTGAGGCTGATGCTGTGTTTAAAGAAGGAAAATTCAGTGACCAGTGACCTGCGTGCTTTTTAAGGAATTCAGTTTTGCCTGGTCCGTGCAACTCGGTAAGATTTTGAAAGTTCAAAAGTTAGTTCCCAGAGAGACTATTCACTGTCCCGGGAGACTGGGTGATGAAGGGGAGGGGGGAAGAGAGAGACGCAGAGAGAGAGAGAGAGAGAGAAAGAGAGCGCGCCACCCAGGTCCCTTATTTAGACTAGTGCTGGAACAGCCAGACAGGATCCAGTGGACACTGGAAACTCACATTGCCAGGGAAAGTGTTTGGTCTCCTGAAGCTGAGAGAAGGTTTTCCACAAACCTCCCCTAAAGAGAGAACCTGTCTCTTTACAGGTTTTTCCTCCTTACTGAGATAAGGACCCAGGAAAAAGAACCAAGTTACTTGGTTGTAAAATTGCTCATAACTCAAGTTTGTCACTTTGAGGGGGAAGTTAAGGAACATTGCATCTGTCTATGAAATCCTTCCTAAGAGAAGATTCTGCCACCATCACATGAGCTTGATTTGCGTCTGTTTCTTGTGGCTGAGCCTCATACCCGCTCCTGACCTTTGAATTGGCTCCTTGGGATCCTACTCATTTTAGTCCTTCAACATCAAAGCCCATCACGACATAGTGCCGTGAGGGATTCTCTTTAATGTTCCTGTCTTTGATTTCACAGACAGGGGTTCCAAGACTCTTCTGCCTATTGGATAAAGCAAAGTGAGTTTGTCAAGGACGGTAGGGTTTGGATTGGGGGAGGGAGGGGGTCTACGTGAATAATGAAAGAGCTTAGTAATGGTTGTTTAAATAAAAACCCTACTACAAAAACAAAACCCAAGCAAAAAAAAACTATAAAGGCTATCATAAGGATCTCATTTTATATTTAACTTTTATGACTTACTATTAGCAGCTCTCTAGGGCGGTAGCATTACTCCAGGCAATAAGGAAGCATAATTGGCACACAGAGGAGGTCCCGGCCATCAGGATGAGTGGGAATACTGTGTGTTTGCTTGTTCTCTCCCAACCTCCCTACTTCTACCCAGTGGACCATTTTCTCTAGTCCTCCTAACAAACTCCTCCCAAATCTTTAATTCATTACAAACCAGAAAGACTGATAGTAGCCTAGAGTACAGCAAGAGGTCCTTCCTGTTGTTAGGCATATCGATCACGAGGTAAAAGTACCAAGAATGAAGATGGAATGTCAATAACCAGCCTGGGGCTAGGGGAATGCCTGTGGGGCTCTTCTGGGTCCCTGAAATCACACTGAGAGAAGACAGAAGGAGCCGTAAGTGTAGCCAGAGGACTCTTAACTGAAAATCAGAATGTAATGTTATGGGTAATTCTCTGGATGAATGGATCATAAGATTGACAGATGTAATAGCACAGACTCCGAGTAAGGATATACTTCGGATGTGCCAGGACCACCACACGGCCACCATCTGCCGCCGCCTTTTCTCCTCTTCACCACCCTGTCTGGGCTATGGCTGCTCTGTCCTAGGTTCCTGAGAAGCATAGTGATAGATGTGGCATTTCAGATCTTACCCTAATTAGTGGTACCAGTGACAGCTTTCTTTTTTTTCTTTCTTTTCTTTTTATTTTAAAATTACAGTTTATTTTTCTCATTATAAAAGCAAGTCAAGCTCATTATAAAAAGTTTTTAAATGCATTAAATTCTATTTTATAACTGGAAGATTGTATTTCTTTATTTTCCTTTTTAATTGAATTTAATTTTATTATCGTTGTTCAAGTACAGTTGTCTCTTATTTGTTCCCTAATAGTTATTTGCCAGAATAATGGGTATGCTATTCGTAAAATTATTATTGTTTAAATGTCTAGGTTTTTTTCAGTTCTGTCCCCTTTAAAATTTTATATAATGTGGTACTATGTATTACCCTACAGGCCAGGCCCCATCTGGTTAGTGGTGACAGTGGCTGAGGGCATAGGAATGGACTGTCCACCTAGTAGAGTGAGTATGACGTCCAATAGGAATCTCTTTACCATGGACACTCTACTGATGGCCTTGTAAGGGGAATGACTGCTTTGAGAGAGCACCAGTTGAGTGGCTACATGAATAATCTATTTGAAACGCACACCCTGCAGAGGAGTGAAGACCCAGTCACAACTTAGGTCTCTCCAAAGAATAATTTTAATAGTAACATTTAAGAAGGAGTGATATAGCTTAGCCAGAATCCAAATTGGGGGGATCAGGCATAACCCATAGACGGGAAAAGGCCAACTCGAAACCTCTGGCCTGATCCCTCTTGGGGGCCACCATAGATACTGAGCACTAGTGGCAGCAGAGAAGGGTTGCAGGTAGAGGCCAGGGCCATGGGCGGTGAGGGGAAGGGGTAGAGAGGACTCGGTGCAAAGACGAAGGTGGGGCTATGCAGGAAGAAGGGTGTGGCCTGCAACCTGTGTCCACCCCCTGGTCTGAAACAGTACATAGTGCCTTTTGTCTACTTGTGTGTTTGTCTCTTAGTTCATCCAGCACAAAATCAATCCCTTTTTCATGCAAGTTGACTTTAATCGGGACCGACTTTAAGTAATACATACTTATGATCAAGGACTGTGGGGCCAGGTTTGCCTGGGTTCAAATTTTGGCTCTACCATTTACTAGCTTTGTGACCGTAGTTTCTTTATTTGTCAAATAGGATAATAGTAATAGCGATCTTATAGGAAATACATATATATGTAAAATATATATATCTGTCTGTCTTTGTTTGAGAACGTGAATTTTTTCACTTGACAGAAACCAAATTCGACAATTCTTTGCACTGGTTGTTTGAGAGATTATGAGCCTTTGTATCTTCAATAGCCCAGATGTGCTTAAAGCTATGAACACATACAGACAGTTTTGAAAGACACGGGCCGCATCTAAAATTCTCAGGATGAAGTTGCATACTAGCATTCTCTAAATTCCTATTTTCTGGTGGTAGAGAATACAACATCTGCAAACAACAGCTGGACAAATATTGAGAGATATAATTCCAGCTTCTTGCCATGTTGACAAAAGCTGTTGGCGGGGGGAGGTGATTCGCCTTGTATATCCGTACCTTTTTATGACTGGAAGAAAAGGAGTTTGATGAGTCGTTTTGTCAAGGCAAGGTTTCAGGAGAGCAGACCTAAGAAAACATTGTCAGGAACATCCTGGAAGCAGTTGGATAGTGTGCAGCAATTTACTAAGAAGGCCTGGGTTATTGAGGCAAATTGATAGATTTTATGTTTATCTGGAAAACCTTGGCTGAGTCCCAAACACCTACTTCCATTCCTGCCCAGCATTTTAGTAATTCAGCTTCATGCAAAGTGCTGGCCTGTCGTCAGGGTCTTCTCAGAAAGGAAAGAGGAAAGGCAACCTGAGAAGGAAGTAGGGAGCCTGAGCTGCTTGTGAAAAAGTGACCTTGGTGTTGAAAGTACCAGACATTTTAACTGGCTTGGTCAGGACTAGTAGATCATCTACCATTTGTCCAGCTTTCCTCGCTGCACTCAATAGAGTGAGTCTCTCCATCTGATTACTCTTGCTCTTTTGGGACACAGGTGAGACTAGGGCAAACCAGGTAAGAGAAAACAGCTGGTGAAAGAGCTACTGAGGACACGCAAAGAAAATGGAACATAGAGCAAGAAGAAGCCTCGGGTCAGGAGGCAGCATGTGGGGCCAAGCCCAAGGTTCCTGAACTTTGCAGGGGGACCCTAGCTTCTGCTCCTGACCTGTCTTATCTTTACAATGAAGGGGTTGGAGACTATGCATCAGGTCCCTTCCAGCTCCAACCTTCTTCATTAGTAATGGCTCTACCATCCTGGCCAGGAGACGAATGCACTAGAAGTCTGAGAAGCCATGGTGTACGTAGACCACATTTGCCACCTCTTGGCACACAAGCTTGCACTCAGCTATGTGTTCCCTAGGGGGAGGGACTGTGCAACATTTCTGCTTTCACCCCTTGGGGACTGTCTGAGACTGGGCTAATGACCCCTTAAAAAGGATTTCACACCTGGCCTGGAATCCACCGCTTTTGAGGCCCTATTGGGATACTTCTTGGCGGGAAAAATGAGGGGAAAAAAATGTGCAATGTATTCATTAGTGCATCTTCTTCTTTTATGATTGCCCATTAAAGCAAGCAAACAAATAACCCCCTTTTCATCAGAGCCTGGCGGGCTCCTCCCCAGTGTCTGATCTGTGGAGGTGGTATGGCACTTGTTTGGGTCATGACCCTGCTCACTATGCCTTTGAATCATTTCTTCTGACTGCCCGTTAAAGGTGCTCCATGTCTTGGGCATGAAGATGGACAAAGGGAGTGAGGACCTGGGGAATAGTATATGAATCTATTACTTCCGAGCAGACTGAAACAACGCGTAAATCATGTTGCCCCATAACCAGAAGCACAGGACACTGTATGAATGGCCATTAGTCAAGTCTTCTAGCTTCTGGGTGATTTGTGGAGATAACAATGATGGTTTGGAACCACTGCCTTCTTTCTATAAAACTGAAACATCTCTCTGATCAGACCTAATGAAATGCTAATCTGACCCAGAGAACTCAGAAGGCCAAAAGAGCTGAAGCCATTATCTGCCTTGGCTCTGGGTTCTGAGTTAAAGCCAGCACCGTGGAACAGAGCCAGTACCCAATTATCCTGATTCCCAGCAGCTCATATAATTTATTATGCTAAGAAATAGGGCCTCCTGCTTCAGGCAAGTTGGTTTCTGCTGTTTGGCTACCAGAATTGTGTAGGATAGAATATTTGGGATAATGGCCCCAGTTGTGCAGTGATGCTCAATACTTTTTCTTCCTGACTGTGACATTATAATATTCATTATACTATCACATGGCATTAAAAGCTGAAAGATTCTGAAGCCATATTCAACTTCCCCGTGCCTCCCCCCATCACTCTGTTTGGAAGAGTCAGATTTTGAGGAGGTTAGAGAGAATTTTCACCGGGACTCCTTATCGCATCACTTTTGTAATGAAACATTGCCCGCTTTTGGTGGCTTTATTAACATGAAAGTCTGCTTGGCATATTAGCAAAGCATTTCATTCAAGTGAATTTGGGTTAGAAATGTTTGTATACCAACTGCCGCTTGTCTGTATGGTTTGTCTTCGTACCGGAAGCTCTTGTTTCTGCCTTCTAACAGCATAAAAAATGAACCCACCATCGCCATCAAGAGTCCTCTTTCTTTCCTCCTCCAGTCTTGAATTTGTCATTCACATGTATGCTGTGTGCAGATGTTCTCGCCCAGGGATGACCACAGCTTGCTTTTGAGGGCTTTCTTCACTCTCCAGGCTGACTGGCATATTAGGAAAGCCAGGGGTCGAGGGTCCTTGGGGACTTCACTCAGGGGGTTTCCCAAGGCTTTTGTTACAAGTTTATCTTAGTTGGCTTGGAAATCCCAGCTAGATTACCTCTGGGTGTTTAAGTTTAGATGGCAATTAGGTAGAATTCTCAGCATTTATATAGATGGGGCCCTAACTAGGCTTGGCAGCCCTACGTGTGACTTCTAGATGATTTTACTTGCTGCTATGAGCCAGTTTTAAGCAATGGGAATGCTTGCATTGGCCATTAGAATATGTTCTGCCGTTATGATGCCATTATATAGAACCTGAAGCCAAAACCTGTAAGAACATATATTTTATAGTTCTTTAAAATGGCATCCAACTTTTGGGTTAATATTTGAAAGTGAGACAGTCTACCTCATTTTCTTCTACCCAGCTGCTGTCAACAATAGCTCAAGCTAGAATTGTAGGGCTCACATGTCCAGCACAGGTAAGACCCCTTTGTCATCCTTGATAGTTTATTTGTTTTTCTCTCCCAAAATAAGATAAATTTACCTATGCTTCTTGAAACAACAGCAGTCTGACAAGTCGCCGTACTGTGTACACACACACACACACACACACACCCCCCTAGATAAGTTGTCTAGGCTCTCAATGGTCATGTCCATCTACACACATAAATACAAATAGACAATTCATAGATTTGGACAAGAGCTTCCCACTATCCCATTCTCATTACAAGTATTATTGGGGATTTTGTTTGGGGGGGTGTATGTGTGTAAGTTCAAAGTACTCTTATACATGCACTGTCATTTAAAAACCAACCAACAAAGCCCGACAGTGTGTTTGGCACTTTATGTACCTTGCCTTACCAAATCATCTCAGCATCCCTGTGAGATCAGTCGAGTTATGTTCATTTACAGATGTGGAAAACAGGCTCCGAGAGTCTCCTGAGAACCCAGAGTTACTAAGTGTCAGGGCTGGAAATTGGACCCAGGCCTCTCTGCCTCCAGGTCCTGACTCTTTAACCATGACTCTCTCCCGACAGTTTAATTCTCATGACAATCCAAACACAAGAATTCAGTTTTATTATAATCCCCATGAATTCACTCATCTTTCATACCAATAAAGTTCTGACTGGCAGATAAAATAAATTAATGGGGAGTGGAATCAGGCTACCTGACCACCAGCTGGACCATTAGGGCAGATTATTTTAAACCATAAAGAGAAATATAGCTTCCCTCAAAAATAGTAACCATATGATTTCTTTGGTAAGGGTTGTTGATACAGGTTTATTAAGAAGAATAATACACAGCAGTATAAAATGTTTATTATGTGCCAGACACTATTATAAGCGTTTTACATATGCTAATTCATTTCATCTTTCCAGCGGCCTGATGAAGAAGGTTCCTTTTCCCCCATTTTACTGATAAGGAAACAGAAGCACCAGAGGTTAAATAACTTGGCCGGCTAAGATTACGCAGCTAGTAAGTGGTAGAGCTGAGATTCGAGCTCAGCAGTCTGGCTTGGAGTCCTTGGCCTTAGTCACTCTGCAGTGCTTCCCAGAGTTTTTGGATTTATTTTCATTGGTTGCTTTCGCAGGGAAGTTGCCCTTTATTTTCCCTTGAGCACTTTGCTAATAATGAGAGCAAACTGTTGTAGGCAAGTGAGGGCGCCTAGGTCATTACACTCCTGGCTCCAACATCTGCATTTCCCAAAGGTATGTCAAATGAAAGAGACTTCAGCATTCAGTTTTACTGATATTTAAGTCTCATTTTTAGACCAATAGCTGAGAAAAGAAAAGTATAGGGACACTTTGATGCCTTTTTCAAAACTCCTTAACCATTACTAAATAGGTTCTAGAATATTCCCTCATCTGATGCAGACTCACTGATTGGACAAATCCTCCGTGGTTCACCCATCTCTTAAATTGCTGACCGGGGCGCCTTCCTCGGGTGTGCCTGTAGTGGCCCTGGGCCTGCTGCACATCTGCCCACTGTCTTCCTCAGCAGCCAGTGTCTTTATAGCCATTTAACAAGAAAGTGTTTTCAATTAGCCCAAAGAGAAACCTGGGTTCATGTTCTGCTCTCAGTTCTCACCTGCGTAAGCACATTAGAATCTAAAAAGAACACCAGTAAAATTAAACTGCTGCAAGAAGTTGCTGGCTCAAAGTGAAATCTATGAACTCCTTTTTGAAATGAGGATAATTTTTCCCTGTTGCCTTTCCTTGGGAATATTCCTTCCCATTCTGTTAAGTGCCTTAGCATCTTTTATGAACTGAAATATTAATTCCCTTTTCTTTAGCAACTAAGACTCTATATAGCTTGCTTCTGCTAGGGAGCTGTGAGTTACAAAACTTCCATCAGCAGCTGAATCTGTTTGCTAATAAACAAGTTGGCTATCTTTCAGAACATAGTATCAATATTTTAAAAAAGCCTTTAAACAGAAAACACATTTTAAAACATATAGATCTCCCGCAGGGTTATTTTACTTTTTAAACAAGACAAGGAAAGGGGGGTCATTCCATTCTCAGGAGCTTTTTGCTGCCTGTCCACAAGGGATAAGTGGTGTGGGGGAAGTGCCTGCACCTTTGGTCTTCGTTCAGCCTTTGTTTGAATCTTGACTCCACCATTACCATTAATTTTGGCTCCGAGCCTCTGCTTCCCCACCTGTAAAAGGGATGTTACAATGCTCTGATTATCTGTGAGCAAAGAGGCCAGTTATAGTTAACTGGGGTAGAAATGATGGCAACAGCTTGATTGTAAGATTTCTGTACACTCCTTCTAGCCCATAATTTGGAAAGAGAACAAATGGTAACTAATAGATAATAGAGAACCTGTTGGGCAGTCCACAGAAGGTTAGTGGTTGTGGAGTGCAGGGGAAAAGCGAATGCATTAGAATTAAGTGACCTTTAATCTCACTTTTCTACACATTAGCTGAGTTACCCTGGGCAAGTTATTTCATTTCTCTGAGCTTTAATTTCCTCTCTTGTAGAATGGAAACAATACCTGCCTTATTATATTTCAGAACTGTTGTGAGCATCGCTTTAAATAAGGAAGTGTCTTTTGTAAACCAGAAATGGCTACAGAAGGCCTTGGAGGATGAGTCCTTATAGAAGGACAGTGAAAACAGTGCATGGGGGTGGATCTCGACCTTACCTGCAGGTCCCACCCGGGTCTGAACACCTAGGTTTGTAAGATGTATCTTTGAATGCATCTAAGATGAGATAGATAATATACAGTGTTGATGGAAAGTAGGAGATGAGGTTTGTTTCTGGGGGGAAAGTTTTAATAAGTTTCTTTAACATATGAGTTGTGCCTGGCTAGGAAATTTCACTTATACATGCAAATGAAGAAAGGGGCAAGTTAAGAATTTTATTGGAAACAATGAAAGAGCCAATGGAGTAAGAAACGAAGTGGAGGACAGGAGTTTGTAGTTTGGAGCAGGAGTTCTCCTTACCATTATTAAACCTAATAATTCAAGGTTTCGCATTAGGGGAAGAATAACCAGCCATTGTGCTTCAGTGGAATACACCTAAGCATTGATTTTCAGAGAGTCTGGGGTTCATCTGGCCCAGCTTTGACTCTGCTGTTTTGAAGGAAGAATCTCACTATCTTTTCCATGTGTGCAAAAGGTCAGGAGTCTAGATGGATCTCTCTTCTTTAAAAAAGGTCTGTGATGATAAATGTGTGCCTGGGATCTGGTTAAGTGGGAATCCCTTTGAAATTCTCATTTCTCACTTCTCTCCACGGCCCAGAGATAGTTACTGGCCACAGTTGGGTATGAAAACTCTTCAGCCTTGCCATGTTCTCCCGCCCCTTGAGAGTCATGTTCTGTCTGAAAAGAGCTGAGTAAATGAAGACTGTTTTTTCATTTGGAACGAGAATATCCTTCTAAAGCAGTAAGGGTTCTGTGAGAGTAACAGGATCCATATGTGAGCTGGCTGCCAGTGCTCAGCACGTGGGCCTATGAACTTTGCTGGCAGAAACATGCCTCTAATTCTCAAAGAATGCCCCCAGCGAACCCCAGAAAGGATGATCCCTTAGGTGATGGATAGCCTAGGCACAGCTTCTGGGCTTCATAGACCTCTGTACTTTCAAATGTGAGCCACAGAAAGGGATAGAAAAGGTCCTGGTTGGCCTTAAGATGAACGACACTGTGCTGTACCTTGCCCTGTAAGACCCCGTGCTCCCCAAAATACAATGGGCCCAGCAGTTCTGGGCTCACTCTGGCTCATTAGGAGACGGCGAACTTGAGGGCCAGGTTGCCCCTCTGGTTGGCCAGGTTGTTCGTTAACCCGAATGGAAACATTTTATATGGTACTTGCACAAGTGGCATTGTGTAGTGGGAAGAACACTTAGTTGGAAGCCAGGTGGCCTGGGCTCTGGGCCCACCTTGAGCCCTGACTGGAAGTGACCTTAAGGAAGTCACTTTACCTTGGTTGTCTCATCCGGAAAATGAGGTGGAACAAGGTGGTGGTCGAGAAGCCTTCTGGCTCCATCAGTGTAGAACTGAGTGGCACCGAACGCCGTCAGGAGACAAGTGATGGGAGAAGCAGCCTCAACCGGTCACACCTGTGCAGTGGATGCGGTGGCCCTCGTCTGACATTGGCTTTCATTGCTCTCAGGACGAATTCAGCTCTGAGCCCCAAATGAGTAATCATCAGCCAACCAAGTAAGGGGGAGACCAGCTGCCCCTTGATTACTATGATATTTCTTCCAAACCAGTGTTTGGTAGTCTCTGAGTTCTGACCTCTTCTTCACACCGTGGAGTGTTCAGCATCCTCTCCCCGTCTGGACCTTGTGCCTGATTCCTCCCCGTTACCCTGTCTCCCTCCCTCTTTAATTCCTGTCTCCCCCAAGCCATCTCGTTCCCTCTGCTGCCTCTGCTTGCGTTTTTCCATGGTGCGCTTTGTCTGTTGGTAGGGTGGTTAGAAAGGCTATGCCCCCAATAGCTGAGGTGCCCCATGCCCCCCACCTTCATAGTCCCCACTCAGGCCCTTTGATCCATCTGTTCTGCTGAGCACAACTGTTGTCCCTTCATCAAAGGAACCCAGACTGTGACCTGCAGCAGCTCTGCCTACAAGTCAGTCACCATGGCAACCGGCATTCCCTCTGTTCTGCTGTGAAGAGAAAATGGCTGCTCCAAGGCAGGGCTCGCTGAGTATGGCCTGGCCCGTTTCGTCCAGGCCCCTCTTTCCTATCGGCTTTACAAAGCTACGTGCACCGAACCAAACATCTGTTAGCCTTTAGCTCTCAGATGTACCTTACCTAAGAGGAAAAGAGGACAAATGAAGTTGAATCCAAATGAATAAAAGCATCTCTTTTCTGCCCTAAAACTGTTTTCCTGAGGAATGGTTATCTGTTCTGAGCAGATAAACAAGAAACTGAGAGAATACAGGAATCTGTGAGATCCGGTGCAATGTATTGTGTCTTATCGGCAGAGCAGAATGGCAGAGCATGTGGATATTCAAATACAAATTCAGTGCAAGTAGCCAAGGGACAGGGAATTTCCACAGGGCATGGACCACAGTGTTCCAGAGGGTGTCTGACTAATTGGGGTGATGGCTCCTGCTATGAAAAGAGGTGTGTTGCCCCTCTATTCATGAGGGAAGGTGATCCTGTAGCATCCCCTGCATCCGAGCCCATTTGGATCGTCGCATGGAATCCTTCTCCGTAGTGTTAAACCTACTGCCATGGCTGGTTGGCGGGAGACCCTGTGCAGAGTTATGGAGTATCAGGCCTTCCTCTTAACACAGCTGTGGGGACACTTCAAATTGATTTCCAAAAGCAACTGGTTAGGCTCCTATTTCTGTAAATCTCAGAAGTGCTGCTGATTGGAGTAGGACCTCAGCCTTCTCAAGGGGTCAGAAACATTTAGTGCAGAGGTCTTCCCAGATCTCCCAGGGGACCTTGCACTATCTGACAGAGGATAGCAGCTCCATAGGGAATGACCTGACCATGGGCACTCCTGGATTCGACATGGATTCTTTGGTGGTGACCAGTTCTTGAAACCCAAACAACCATCTATGTCCCTTTGCTCTTTCTCAAAGTGAGAGGGGAGACCCGACTTTTGAATGAAAGCTCTTGGTTTCATTCTCAAGAATTCGAATGTGTGTGTAAACTGGACTTCGTCTTTTTCAGTTTCTCTGCAGGTGGATATTGTACCGAGCCAAGGGGAAATCAGCGTTGGAGAGTCCAAATTCTTCTTATGCCAAGGCAAGTGCCCCAGGCCCCACTGTGTTGCAGGCTCCACGGGCAGCAGAGGAGTAGCCAAAGGCATTGCTTTCTGCAGGGTCAACAGTGTGACTTGAGAGCCAGGAAGCTCCCAGGCCCTCTTCCCCTCTCAAAGTGGAAGAGACTTCTTGGTGGTGGAGGAGCTCTAGGGATGTTCCTAGGAAAGTAACACAACTCCCAGAACAGTGAGTGATCTCCGACCCCCCACCCCACTCTGTGCACACCCAGAGTTCTGTAAATGAGCGGAGAACAAAAATGATGCTTCCTCCCAGAACAGGGAAATCCAAGCTCAAAAGCTTGTTTGAAAGAAAATTGAGTACTGGTATTTCTTTTCACTGAGGACGTGTGTTCTGGGTTTCCAGGCCTGTTGTGAATTCCAATATTCTGTCCCATTGCCCCCACCAGAGCTCTAGGATTTGTCAGACCTGGTGTCCTTATTTTTTCTTTTGAAACTATGCCCCATTTCCACAGCTTAGATGATTACCGGGAAATGTCCTGTAGAGGGTAAGACTTCAAGTCAAGCTTTGAATTCTCTGTAAGTGACATGACTGGGATTTGGAACATGGGAGAACCAGGAAAGAACTAAGCTAGGTGTAAACTGTGACATTTAGCAAGCAGCTGTTAGCTGGGAGGGGCCTTGAAATGCTATTGTGATTTGCGCTGGATGAGGTGGCTTGTGACCGGTGGATGTGTTCACTCCAGCTTTGCCTTCATTACAGCAATTTAAGTGATCTGGAGATGCAGCCGTGGAACCCACAGCACATCTTGCAAATAGCGATATTTATTGAAAACATGATGAGCCCTGAAAGGAAGACTGCTTCATTTCCATACTAAGCATCTGTGCAGGGCTGGGTGGTGTGGGCCAGGGAAGGCACCGTGCAGAGAGGCAGGATGAAGCCACAGCACCAGATTCGAGAGCCCTTGCTCCAGCTCAGTGTCTGGGGCAGCTAGGCAACAGCATCTGCCCCTCCAAGGTGCCTGGGGAAAGGACGCATGGGTGATTCTGGCTACCTTCTTCACAGCGTTTAAGGAGATGAATTTCTCTGTCTGTGGCTGGGGGTGCAGGAATGAGTCATGACAGTCTGTGCAAGGAAGATGCAGGAACAAAAGTAGTTGGAGTCCACATTCCTAGACTAGCCAGTGTCTCATCTTCCACTGAGGACCCATAATCTAAGCCTTTGAACACAAGCTAATCAGTTGGCTCAAACCAGCTAAGCCCTTGAACTCAAATCCTAGATATACTAACTCCCTTTGCCCTCCCCTCATCCCCATCTGTGAGGCTGTAAGCTCCTAGCTGAGTGCTTGGCACACAGTAGGTCCTCAATAAGTATCTCTTCTTTTCCCTCACTAAGGATAGGACCGCTATGAGAAATACTGGCACAAGTGGTTGTTGAGTTCTTTCCATATACCGTTAAGTGGTGTTATATATATATAAAACACACAGAAGTCAGAGTGACACTCTAAGGTAAATTGTCACCCCTCCCTGATCATCCAACCCAATGATCTCTTGTTCAGTGGCTTTTACTGAGTACCCACTGTCACTGTGGAGGGGACTTTGTCATTTTAACTTCTGTGATTTGAAAATAATCTCTTTCTCTTCAGTGGCAGGGGATGCCAAAGATAAAGACATCTCCTGGTTCTCCCCCAATGGAGAAAAGCTCACCCCGAACCAGCAGCGGATCTCAGTGGTATGGAATGACGACTCTTCTTCCACCCTCACCATTTACAATGCCAACATTGACGATGCCGGCATTTACAAGTGTGTGGTCACTGGCGAGGATGGCAGTGAGTCAGAGGCCACCGTCAATGTGAAGATCTTCCGTAAGAGCCTCCTCCTTCTCCTTCTATACCCCTATCCTTTGGCCAGGAAGACACATGGGCAGCAGACAAAGTGGGATGACAACGGAGGAACAGCCGAGGGCCTGACAGAGCTTCTTTCCTTCTCTCTTCACCCTAAGCTTTTCTGAATCGAGCTAAGAGCTCCAATATGCTCTTAAATACTTGGCCAGCTCAGCTCACAACCTGTGTCTGCTCTGGTCAAAGCAACCCCCCACTGGCCCCCATTCTCCAAATTCAAACTACACAGTTTCCAGAAAGCTTTTATGGGTGCCCCTGTCCCTTCCCCAAGTGTTGACTAACCATTGTACAATTCAGGGTCCCCCTTTATTTCACTCTCCCCTGCTGATAATGGAGTTCAAAGACTCAGTGAGGAGTGTGTGGGGGTATTATTTGAACACTCTGTGCCACTCAGAACAGGCAGCTCCAACTGCCACTGAAATCTGGTCTGACGATGGCATGTCATTACCTTGTTACCATGTTATCTGTCCCACTGGCCAGTATAATGGTGGGTGACAATTAATGGAACAGTATTGATTGCCACATTATTTATTGCCATTATTGGTTGTTTTCTTTTTCTGTTCTTTAAAATTCTCTCTGCTGTAGGAAAGTTGGAGTTGGGGTACCAGACAGAGTGGGAGACAGAGAAAGGATTGATGACTCCTACTGTTCATTGTAGAATAGGTGTTCTACCAATTCATTCTACCTATGCATTGTGTCTCAGTGGCACCATCCCACATGGCAAGGGACTTTTGGTAAAGACACTCCTTTCCCTCCATGGGTGTTTTATATACAAAGTATGATAAATTTAGCACTCAGTGAATAGATGTTGATTGCCAAACTTTGATGACATATTCCCCTACTTGTACCAGCCACTCCACTTGGCATCTTTAACCAAGTACTGAGTGGGATCCTCTCTTGTACCACTGTATGTATGGATTAGGAGTTACTTGCAACTCGAACCCAGGCAGTATGGCTCCAGTCAAAAGGGATCTTTGTGAAGGAACCAGCTGTTTTGCCTCACTCTTCTCTTTTCATTTTCCAGAGAAGCTCATGTTCAAGAATGCACCAACCCCACAGGAGTTCCGGGAGGGGGAAGATGCTGTGATCGTATGTGATGTGGTCAGCTCCCTACCCCCAACCATCATATGGAAACACAAAGGTCGAGATGTCATCCTGAAAAAAGATGGTGAGACCTGAATTCTGTAGCAGCTGCCTTTTCCCCTGGGCCACCAAGTCCCCTAGGGTTCCCACCTCTGCAAGCCCCTGAGATATATCAATCCAAACTCAGATCCCAGTGTCCCAGAACCACATGCAGTTCCCAGGTTCCGAATGGCTGTGTGTCTGTAGCTTGTATATTCAGGCACTTTACTTTCTCTCCAAAGAAAAAGACAGATTTACAATAGACTCTTGCTCTTGGCTCTATGTCAGAACCAGGGACACATTTTCTTATTTCAGCTTAAAGCCCCACCCCATAAGACTGATGCTAGGAAAAAGGAAAGGTTCAGTGACCTACCTGCAGATACAAGTTCTCTGACTGATCCTTGGATGAACCTACCTCTTGTCTCTTCTAGTCCGATTCATAGTCCTGTCCAACAACTACCTGCAGATTCGGAACATCAAGAAAACAGATGAGGGCACTTACCGCTGTGAGGGCAGGATCCTGGCACGGGGGGAGATCAACTTCAAGGACATTCAGGTCATTGTGAATGGTGAGGAGATCTGTTCTTCCTACTCTCTACATCCCTACCACATTGGTCCCCCAAAATCACTCTCTTTAACCTCCTCTTTGGTCTGTAAAATATAGACCCAACAATCTCAGTTGAGTGCCCCCTACCTCCTATTGCCTTTAGCTTGGTTCTTTTTTTTTTTTTTTTTTAAATAAATATACTTGCCTTTTGGGTCTCCCTCAACTATGGGGACTTTTAGTGCAGACCTTGAATGTCCTTCACTGTCCTAAAGCATTAGAAACTTTCTCCATACTTACTAATGAATTCTTATTCATCCTTCATTGTCCTTGATGTTACTGTAATTCTGCAGTTAGTCCCCTGGTTCAATGTTCAAAGAAAATACTATAATCAATTCGAGCCTTGGAATAGTCAGAATCATGGTCCATGGGCTTATTAATCTTAATTTGCAATGTCAAATAAATATACCCGTGGAATTGATCTGACATTTATAAGATGTTTACAGGAAATTATAATGTCAGTACTAAGAAAATAAGTAAATCATGGTCTTATTGTTTTGGCTATTGGATATATATTTTTGCCAAACTCTCCCCCTGTCATTCCTTTAGTAAAACAGTTTGTGCACAGGGTTGTTTATGACATCCCCAGAGAAATGTCACTCTTTGGTGAGCTGGTGCATTTCAAATTGATGTTAACCATTTATCCACTGGGATAAGGAGTTTCAACTTTTTCCAGTGTGAAGAATCTCCTTTTGAACATTAAGTTCAACCAACCATGGTAGTTATAAGTTGAGTATGCACTGATTGAGGAAATATGTAATGATAAATAGCTACCCTGAACTGACTACCATTTTAAAATGGATAAAATGCATTACTATAGCTTCTGAAGCTATATTACTGAAAAACAGTATTATTATACAGGGGTGGGCAAGTGTAGGCTAATAATAACGATGATAAATGTAATAATTAATAAATAATATTACAAGAATAAACTGTGTTTCGCATACTCACACCACCTATAAACCTACTTCTGCCCAACACTGCATATTGTTATAAAACACTGATGCATGTTTGGGGTGGATTATTTATTCAGTTTACAATCATTATTTAGTACCTGCCTGAATTTAGATCCCTTACACTAACTCTGCAGCTACTCAGGACTCTTGACACCCCAGTCTATGACCCCTTGACCTAGGGTTCCCTAGGGGTGCTTCTTTGCCAGGCCACTGGTTTTTCACAACACCCCTGACAGTCCTTCTTTCCTTCAGTACCACCCACTGTCAAGGCCAGGCAAAGCATAGTGAATGCCACCGCCAACCTCGGCCAGTCCGTCACCCTGGTGTGCGATGCTGAAGGCTTCCCAGAGCCCACCATGAGCTGGACAAAGTAAGACACTGGCTTCTGCCTTTTATCAGGGACTAGCAGAGAAGGGGACAGCACAGGGCCTGCTCTGTGCTGGCATTGCAGTGGGACGGGGAATAGACTGCCTGGGAGTGTTATCAACTCCAGGTGCAGAATGAACGGTTCTCCTGTCCTGTGCATCAGTTTCCTTCATCTTCAGTTTGCGGGGCGGAGGGGCATGGCCTTGGAGGCCCTCTTTGGTATGTCTGTGGGCGCAGTTTACAGCCCTGGCACAGACTCAGAGGTTTAGATAGAGGAATCAAAGGTACACATGGAAATACAACTTGGTGTCCCAACTTTCTGTGAAGACTGAGCTTTTCCTGTGGGCGCAGACTGCATTTTATGGAGACTAATTAAAAATAAACGTCTTATCTCTTTGGTCAAAATCATGGTACTTTGCATTTCTGCACCCTGTAGGGATGGGGAACAGATAGAGAATGAGGAAGACGAGAAGTACTTCTTCAGTGACGACAGTTCAGAGCTGACCATCAGGAAAGTGGATAAGAACGATGAGGCTGAGTATGTTTGCATCGCTGAGAACAAGGCTGGAGAGCAGGATGCGTCCATCCACCTCAAAGTCTTTGGTAATGACAGTGGGGATCAAAGTCTCTAAATTCCTCTCACCCTACACACTCAATCTGTCAACAAGAGCCAGTCCATTCTGCCTCAGAATCTGTCCCAAATGCAAGAAGCAAAGATGCTTCTTGGCAGCTCTACCATCTATGCCCCAGCTCAAGCCACCATCCTGCCCCCACATGCAATGAGACAGCTTCTTAGCTGGTCTCGCTGCCTACCATAGGTTCCCTTCAACCTCTCCTACTCACAGTAGACAGAATGACCTTAAGCGCCACTCCTATGTTTAAAGTCCTCCCATGGCCCTGGGCAGGTGACTCAGTTGGAGTATCATCCTGTACACCAAAAGGTCACAGGTTCAATTACTGGTTGGGCCACATACCTAGGCTGTGAGTTCAATCCCCAGTCAAGGCTCATACAGGAGGCAATTGATTGATGTTTCTCTCTCACATCAATGTTTCTCTCCCCCCAACCCCAACTTTCTTTCTCTCTAAAAATCAATAAACATATCCTTGGCTGAGGAAAATAAACAAACAAACAAACAAACAAACCCTCCCATGACTTCCTATTACAACCAGAATAAAATCTCAACTCCCTACCGTGGCCCGCATCACTAAACCTGAGCTAGCCCACCGTTCTTCCTGACCTCATCTTTCTTCCACTTTGTTCCACATTAAAAACTCTCCAACCCCTCAGGCCTCCTTTCTGTCTCTTAGACACACCAGACTTGTTCCCTGTCTCAGGAACATTACATTCGATGTTTCTTCCACTTGGAATATTAGTCCCACAGATCTGCTCCCAGCTGCCTTCTTCTCTCATATCTCAACTCTGCCGCCTTCTCAATGAGTCCTCCCTGCACTGCCCTGCCTAATGCAGCCCCCTCCTCACCACCAACCCCCACCTCCACTAATCTCTTCCATTAGTCTTACCGTATCTTCTTCATTGCACTTATCAATACCTGAACTGATGTCATTTACATATTTGTTTTGGAGATTGTTTGTCTCTCACCTCCACTAAGTGTGCAGGCTCCAGGATGGCAGCATGCTGGCTGTCACATGCATTGCCTTATCTCTGGCCCTCCAAACACCGCCACGCTCATCATGGGTCCTTGATAAATACTAGTGACCAGCGCTTCTGTTTCCTTTCGCTTCCTTCCCTGGCCTATGTGAAATAGTGCCATAAAAGTCATGAAAAGAGTCCCCACATCTCTACTCACTTTGTCTTTATAAACTCAGTTAACTTCCATTTATTTAGAACTGAAATGCATTTTGATCTGACCTTGGAAAAAGAATTTGTGGTGGAGAAACGTTTAACCTAGTGGCTCTCACTCTCCCTACTCATCTTTTTAAAAACCGTAGATAAGCTGGTCCACTGTAGATAGTGCTACCAAAACAGATGTCAGGGAGGTCGCTCTGGAGCATGAGGCTTCCAGGTCGTTACAGGGTGCAGCTGGGGACTTGTTGGGACCTGCTTATGTAGCCTGATCGGGAGAGCTGATCTGTGTTAATAAACACAGACCTTTGAAAATCAAGCATTTCCATGCAGTTGGACTTGCTAATCACAGGTGAATCCTATTTATTCATTAGTAACAATTGGGTTTATAAACAGTGTATCAGTTTCATTCAGATTAGCTCAGTATATAACTGAGTATATCTTCAATATCTTCAATATCTTCGCCTTCAGTAACTTGAAGGTGAAAACTAAACATCTTGGAAAATATTCTTGATAGTCTTTTCTGTAATTCTGACTGGCCTTCCTCAGTCACACTGATTGTAAATTTTTTCATATTCTAGAGAAAGACACGTGCATTTGTTAATTTATTTCTTCATTTAACAAATAAATATTTATTGATCACCATTGTTGCTAGACAAAGGGACTACAGAGGTAAGTACAATATGGCCCTTTGACCCTGAGATGCACGACAGAGAGATGAACATATAAGCATAAAAATTATTGATATAATATTTAGATAATGCCAGTCAATAACATTTGAGTGCCCGGTATGGGCCCAGCCATTGCCAAAGTTATAAGGATGAATAACATGCACTCTGTTTTCATCTGTGGGTTCACAGGCTAATATAGATGGTCCACACTGAGATTTTTAATCCTTTATAATGACTTCATAATAGCCATATGCATAGTGTTTTGTAGGAAAGGACCTCTAGTCCTGTATGACAGAAGTTAGAATGCTAGTAAACAAACAGGGGTTTCCCCGAAGAGAAAGGGTGGGTGAGCGCTTCAGGCCACACGTGCACAGGCTTCTTGTGGACTTGTGTCCTTTCTACCCAAATGCACCCCCAGCACCTAGAGCAGTGCCTGCCATGTAATTGGTAGCAGCATTTGAATAAATGAGGGAATAGCAATTACTTTTGTGTGAATTAAGCACAATACATAGGGCAGGGAGATGATCCTAGAAATCTATAATCATAACTCATTTTTAGGAAATTCTTTTAGATAGTAGCCCTATAAAATAACAATAATATCTAGCAGAAGCGAGCATGTATAATGTGCCAAGCACTATGTGAAGTACTATTATTCATAAATTAGCTCTTTTAATCCTCAATGCAACCCTATTAGGTAAATTTAATTATTATCCCCATTTTACAAATGAGGAAACTGAGTATGGAGAGATTCAAGCCCAAGCTTCATCCAAGATTCAAATTCAAGCTTTTAAGTCCAGTCCCTGAGCGATCAGTGGTAGTCGCTACTCCACGGAACCCAATTTAACACATAGTATATCTAAATTACATACGGGCCCTGCTGGTGTGGCTCAGCAGGTTGGGCATCATCCTGAAAACTGAAAGGTTTCTGGTTTGATTCCCAGCAGGGCATATGCCTAGGTTGCAGGTTCAGTCCCCCGTCAGGGTGCGTATGAGAGGAAACCGATCGATATTTCTCTCTCACATTGATGGTCCTCTCCCTCTTTTCGCCCTCCTTCCCCCCTCTAAAAATAAAAATAAATAAAAAATTTTTAATTACATATGTAATGACTGGTCATAGTGAAATTAGTGTACTCTTCCTTTACCATGCGGTAACTTGGTTTCTCTACAGAAGTACAATCAGCTCTAACCTGACTGTCAAGAACAGACGTTGGATTCTCTTCCAGCCTCTCTGGTGAACATAGCCACACTAGGAAGGAGCCACGTAGGGCCGTGCTGGAGTGAAGGCAATGAGTAAGGTCAAGGAACTAGGTGATGAGGTAGGGAGTGAGATGTAGGAACCATGGCAGGGCACGGTTTGTTTTTCCACCCACCTCCCTCACCATGCATCCCATCTTGAACCTCTCTCTCTCCCTTATCACCCCCTCTGGCTCTACTATCACAGTTTCCTTCCCAAGACTGAAGCTGGGAGAATGTACACTAGGCAGCTCAGGAGAGCAAACACAAGTGAGGTGGCCAGACTCCTGCAGAGATAGTTCAGGAAACCATAGATTCTTAGAGACCATGTCTTATCAAGCCCCCTCCAGAATGAGAATCTTCCTCTGTAAAGTCTGTAACCTGGTACCTATTTGGACACTCCTTTCCCTCTCCATTCATGTCCTTGACCTCCTTTCTCTTCTCCTCCTTTGTCCTGCCCATTTGGTTTAGGAGATTCGTACTAGGGCCAGTTGGGGCTTCAACTTTCTTCCACCCTTTCTTTCCCTCTCCTTCCCCTCAGGTTTGCCACCTGGGACTAGCACTTGCGGGAGGATGGGGCAGGTTCCCCAGTGGCAGCAGAGTCAACAGCAATGAGATAGGGGAGCAAAGAAACCTGTAGCTTAGGTAATAAAGATACCCTTAGAACTCCTGTGACTTCAAGAAGGGATAGAAATTAGTGTACTAAGGGCATATCTAAATTAGGGTCTACTGTAATTGCACCTAACTGACATCATTTCTTCTCAAGAAAGGGAAACATTTTAGCATGCATTGCCCTAGTTATCAGTCAAACTTTTTTTTTTTTTTTACTAAGTAGTTGCATCCTCCTTCCTTTAAATTTGGCAGTGAATTTCCATTGCTCCTCTCCCTATGGTCTTTCTGAAGAAGTATTTTTGACTCCACAGATTCTTATTATGCTCATACGAATGCCCTTAAGGTCTCATGCTGCAGAGGGCTTAGGCAAGTTCACCCATGGGCAGAAGCTTTGCTTAGCTGACCCCTAAGGACCAAAGCAGCCCTTGTGAGTTACAGCAAAGGACAAACGGGACTGAAGGAAGGCATACCTGGTCATGTCCAGCCTCTCAGTTCACAGAAGCAGGACTCTATAGTCCTTCTTGGACTCGGCTTGCAGAAGTTTCGATTGAGGTGATGGTAGACAAGGCTGGCCCTCAGTGGCAGGACGCAGAGCTGCGGACATGTTGGAAGGGGAGAGCAGGCATGCTCACAGGAGGGTCCATAGGGACAGGGGCAGTGGAACAATCTGAGGCATTAGGTCCTATGTGGCAGGTGGAGAATAGAAGAGGGAACCAGTCAAGGGCTCACAATAGAGGTAAATTAAGATGGTGCATTACCATCTGCAGATAAAACCTGGACAGAGTCCTCTAGATGCTGGTACGCAGAGGGAAGTAGCCCTGTGTCCGTGTTTGCCATTGCCCCAGTGCAATTATTTGGAGCACTCCATTTCACTCTCAAGTGTGCTCCAATTTGGACCATAACTTACATTGCTATTCTATTTCCAAGGCAGTATTCTAAGCCTTCAGTTTGTTTTGATAATAGCCTTGTTTCTGGAGTACAGAGAGTGTGTCAGTGAGAAGCTTGCCTTCCTTCCAACAGCCCTCTGTAGACCATACAAAATTAGTCATTTTTAACAATGTTTTTAATAAGAATATAGCTTTCCTTTTTCTAGAGACTCGTGCGGTGCACCCTTTATAACCATCTGCAGAAGGGAGCCACCAAGACCAAACACCATGAATAGACATTAACTTGTCCTCTGTCTTCTGTTAGCCTTTTGCTGCTGGAACAAAGTACCGTGGGTCAGATCAGAGCATCTGACTAGGTTTCAAGGGCCCAGAATCCCTATAAATGCCTCCAACCCTCCCCCTGCCAAAAAAAAAAAAAAAAAAAACTGTTCAGTTTTAGTGAATTCAGTTATTTGGATGATTTTTTTTAACTTCTCAATCTGTGATGTCAGCAGGATAGAAATTCAGCTTTTCCTTTACGTGTCTAAAACCTCCTTTCCAACAGCACTTAACCCTTACTTCAACCAATAGGAGTTGTGGCCTTTTTCAAAGTCCTATTTATCAAAGCTTTCCTAAAGAAACACCTTACTCACGTGGACTCCATCAATTCCAATTTGTGATCATTTGGCCACATTGGACTGAGATGTGCCTATGTGCTGGCTGACAATAAAGGATGTGCCAAGCCGACTGTTAGTGCAGATTAACTTTAGGAGAATACTTGAACTATGTGGCAGTTTTATATAGAAGCAGATATTTTCTAAAGAAATTGCACAGCTCTATCATTATCTTCTGTTTATTAAAGCAGAATCAAAGGCCTCAATTTGGAGGATGTATATAGGCAGTAGTTTATTGGCCTACTTGGGGTTACTCTATGAATTTGCATATAAAGGAAATACAGTTCTTTCAAAAATTATCCATAATTCTCATTTATTTATTTATTTATTTATTTTTGTTTATCTAGCTTGGCCTTTTTCTCTATTGGCAAAATAAGTTACATTTGTGCAGTGTTATCTTTTTTCTTCTATGGAAGGTTTAGCAATTTCAGAGTATAATTGTTTTAAATTGGGAAAATTCAATTTTCTCTAATGTTTTAACATTTAACTCAGCTTTGAATGCTTGTGCTTTCTTGCATTACCCAAAACATTTGGAAAATGAACTCATCTCCACTCATCTCCTTCCCATCCCAGCCGCATCCACAACCCCAACCTACTCGCCACATTTCCTTACTTGAGTTAACACTAACACAACTTTGCCAGTCGTTGCGAACCTCAGAGTCATACCCCTCTTTTGCTCCTTGCCCTCTACTTCCTTGCCACTGCCCATGAACCCTCCCCTCACATCGCTCTCAGAGCACTTCTTTCTGTTCCCCTCAAGATGGCCTCCGTAGGCACTGTGTTACAGCACAGCCGGGGCACTGCCAGGGCTTCCAAACTGGTTTTCCCACCTCAAGGTTTTCTTCTTGCTAAATCACCTTGAATTTTTTCTAGATTAACCTTCTCGTAAGATAAATGATCATTTCATCCCTCTGATCAGACATCGTCAGTGGGCCTCCACCTGCCACAAGATAAAGTTCAAGCAAGAGCTTTAACCGGGATCAAGACTGTCTGTGCCAGGATCCAGCCTGGTCTCCCTCTGCTTTGACACACACATGGCGCTCTTCCCAACCATCTCTTCACGTAGTCCTGCTTCTTCGCTTTTATTCAAGCAGTTTTCTACCCTTGGAATGACTCTGTCTCTACCCCAAAATCTCAGTTACTAAAAATCTCATGGCACAGCCCAAAAGCTGCATCGTCCCTTAGACTCCAGCCAGAGGAGTGCTTTTCCTCTGCTCCATGCCTCCTGCGCCCCTTGGCCTTACTTAGCACTCTTACTACACAGGATGTTGTTTTTATTGCTGTCATCTGAGTGTTGCCATGTGCCTGCTTCATGGTACGCTGCTTGGGTATAAGGCTCTATTCACCACCTAGAATAGAGCCTTATACTTAGGAAGTAGATAACCTTTGTTGCATGGGTGCATGTTACCCTTTAAACTTAGAAAGCTAAAAATATTAGAGAAACATTACAGGAATGTTTTTGTGCCTTTTCAGCGAAACCCAAAATCACGTATGTAGAGAACCAGACCGCCATGGAACTGGAGGAACAGGTCACCCTTACCTGTGAAGCCTCAGGAGACCCCATCCCCTCTATCACCTGGAGAACTTCCACCCGAAACATCAGCAGTGAAGAAAAGGTATAATGTCGCCCAAGAGTTTCAGGGCCACGGAATGCAGACTCAACGTAGATTGAGTCTGCCCCATGCCCAGTTCTCTTCGGTGAGCCAGAAGGTGGGATGAGGGCCCTGGAGGCTGAAAGCAGATTCTGTGGCCTTCTCCTCCAGAAGAAGGAGCAGCCTGCTCAGCATCCCCTGGCAGTGGAAGGGGTACAATTCTTTGCAGATTTGTAGGGGTGTGATGCTAGTGGGTATGGTCAAGGTAGACTCTTGTTCTGGGGCGGAAGGGGACAGTGAGTTTCAAACACAGGGTTATGAGGCTGTGAGGAACAAGGCAAAACGAAGGTCCTGGTGCTCCGGGTGATTTCATCCTCATCTCAGGGGCAACCAAGGAAGTGTCTCCCGGAAACCAGAAGGTCAGAATAAGCCTACCAGTGCTTTTCCTCATGCTTTGTATACTCATGCTGTATGTGCACTATACGCACAAAAGCTTGGTTGCCTTTGTGTCTGCCTGTATTCTCAATCACTCTTGTATATCATTTTGATCTAAAGGCAAAAATAATTAGCAGTTTCCACATGACGATAATTGTACTGGGCTCTACAGCATATTCACTGAGAGAGTAAGAACAATGTAGCAACGTTCCTGACAATTTTAAATGACAGGGAAGATTTAGCTTTAAAACATGTGGACTTACAGACCACCGGAAAGCTGTCTTTTTTATTGACAATATATAATAATTGAGGTGATCCCACATCATGCAACCTTTGCTATTTGAGTGGACCAAAAGCAGGAGGAGGAAGAAGCTTGGTTTTAAAGCAACTTAAACCATCTTATGGCACTTCTCCAATCTCATCTCATATATCCTGCAGTAATGGGCTTCATTTTAGTTGGCCAAAGCTTTGTCACCTATTCAGAAGTAATGACCTTAGATTGAAAGGACATTTATAATGGATTACTTATTGACCAGAATGTCAGAAATGATAGATCTTCACTCTCCCGCCTGCCTAAAGGAGATCCCTAGAGAGGGTAAACTCAAGTAAAGCCAAAAAGGGATAGTGTAACGTACTAGAGCCAGATTTGGGATCTGCATTTGAGGAACTCATTTCTGTCCCACTAATAGAAAGAAAAACCAAGCCAAAAGGAACAAGAATTACTGTTCTAAAATAAATTATTTTTTGCAAGTTTTACCTCCAGAGTTGAATTCAACTCAACAAAATCTCAACTGCGGAACTGCTAAGTATTTTTGAAACTCGCATATTGTACTGGATTAAGAAATATGGTGTTTATTTGGATACTTTCTTTATCAACATTGGAATTAAACCCTCAGCTCGGATTTCAGCTCCCATTGTGCGTGCTACGTGGACTGAATGTACATTTCAGGGCTTAAACCACAGGGCCACAGCTTGACAGATTTTTCTATATCAGACTTGAGAGCAGATTTGTCCAGAATGACCCAGTGTACATCTTTGACCTCAGTGAAGGGCAGAAATAATACCTATCCCTGATGAGTGATGCTTTTACATTCTGTATCTTTTCTAGGAATAGCTCAACAGCCAAACTACACCGGAAGGGTTATTAAAATTTGTGCCTACCTCAGGTTCTTTAATAGGTTGACACTTCTGGCTTGTATCTGTGAATTCATTTTTATAGAATGAGAACAAATAACCAGGCACTAATGCACATTCATACTTACTAGATATTGAGACCAAAGGTGTTTGACAGAGACTGTTTCAAGCCAAGTAGGCTTCGTGTAATTCACTTATCAGTGTAGATCGTTTGTCTCAATCTGAGATAATTATTTAAGCCCAGTCACATAGGTTGTATTGTGACTTCTTTCACTGTAGACTGCCTTCAGGGTTACCTGAAGTGACATTACTGGAACATGAGTGAATCAATGTTAGAATAAGTCCTCCAAGTCAGCCAGCGATATGATACCAGATTAACATATCTGCCTAAATGAAACCCTGTATAGAAAAGTTGTCATTTCTATTAATTATATATTGACATCAAGGAGGCATGATGTCCATCTTATACATGGATAGCTAATAATGAAGAAAACAAAGGTGGCCTCTTCGTGGGCAATTGAATGCCAGATAATAAATTTCACTTTTGCTTTGGTAGCTGTTGCTCATGTGCAACTCCATCTGAAGCTGCATGAGACATAATTAGGTATCAAGTGAATTGGTACTAGAGTTACTGAATTGCAGGAGTAGAAGGAAACAATTTTCTTTTTTAAATCAGGATGATAGACTAAACAGGTAAAAATAGACCATTGAATTGCACTGCCAAGCTAAAGAAGGCTCCTGAGAATTGGATCACATAAAATGCCAGAATCATAGAAGGTTGGAAGGAAGCCACCCTTTGAGGTTTTTCAGTCTTACCTAGCCTCTGCCTGAAAGTGACGGTGTCCGTCCTCTGCAAGGCAGTTGGCCAGCGCAGATGACCAGGAAGTTCTGCTTCCTGGCCCCTTCTGCTTCTCAGTGTTCCTGCCTCTGCTAATCGGCCTTTGTATGAGAGCCTGTAGAGTAGCTGTTCGATTTTTTTTTAGGCAGTTTGTTCTTCTGCACCTTGCCAGTTGTCCTGTAAGAGATAGCTTCGGTTCACTGGTGCTCCATTAAAATGTTGTGCTGCCCAGTGCCACTGACGCAGACTTCCATGGGGTTATTGTTCCCATGGGGTTTGGCTATCCCTTTTGACCTGGACACCATGATGCAGTTCAAGTTGCATTAGCCCTTTAGCAGTTTCTTCATCCTGTTGCCTCATAACGAGCTTGTGGTCAACTAAATTGTTGGTCTTTTTTACATGAACTACATTTAAGCCACATGTCTCCTATCCATTTTTATGCAATTTACTGCTTATCCAATCATGCAGAATTTTATATTTGTTTCTGTTAAAAATTGCATTTGGTTGGTTGCAACCCAGTGTTTCTCAGTGGGTTCAGTATGAAAATTTGGGAAGACTGTACCTTCACTGGGACTGTCTCTTGCTCATTGCAAGATATTTACCACCTTAATCCCCTCCCCCCAGAATACCAGTAGCCATCTCTAATCATTGTGATTACCAAAATTCCACCTGTACGAACACTGCCTGGCTTGAGAACAACCATTTGAGTCCACTTTCTGATCAGTCAGGAATGCTTTTCATTAGAACAGTTCTTTATAGGTCTGTGCGGGTTCAGGGAATTTCAATCCACATAACCCCCCTATTTTATTTATATATACTGAAGATAATGAGGTCTAGCAGTCAGTGGTGCCCCTGACATGAGCACAAGGCCCAACAGCAGACAATGTAGTGGTCTTCCCCATACAACTGTCACCTAGCATTGTATTAGTTATTGCTCCAACCTATGTGAACACTTACTCAAAATATCTTTGGGTCACTGGTAAAAGTGTTGACTGGGACAGGGTCAAGTACAGAGATCTTAGAATGCCACCAGGGCTTCCTCTGGGTCAGTGGCTGAGAAGGTAGAGCACCGAATGCCGCGGTGTGCTCTCATGGTTTTAATGACTTCTGTGGAAGGCTCAATAATTTCTTTAATAAAGTTAGTTCCAATATAAGCTAATTAAAGCAGCCTGGTCTTTTGCTTCAGTGAGAAGGGAAAAGGCTTTTAACCATAGACACATAGTGACTTTCTAATGGTATACTTAATGTTTTTCTTCATTAAAAAAAGAAGGAAAAAAAGGAAAAACCAGAACAGTGAGCCTGCTTGTCACATCCTACCTTTGACCGTGTCTCTAGGTTTAGTCCAATCACTTGTTGGAGGCTGATTATTATCAATCTGCTAAGCTTCAGCTAGTTGAGTTGGTTTCAATCCACAACTGATAATAGCTAGGGCTAAGTTTGGGTCATTAAGACCATTACGGTAGATCATTTGTCCAAAAGTTAAGTCATTTCTTAGTGGCCACTATTATGTTGACAAAAAATAAAACATATTTGAATGTCACAATGGGTCAGTGTGATCAATGTGTATGGAGGTCATTGTGACAATGCAGATACAAAGAAAGTTTGTGTTTCCACACCATTTCATTACTCTTCCTGCCCACACTCATTTTAACTATTGCCAGGCACTTGAGTGAGTGGCCCTAAATTCCAGATTCCATTGACATATTAAACAAGACTTCTACATGATAATATGCATCATCTGTCTCTGGCAGAACAAATTCACGGTGTGCTTGTTTGAGCATGCCTTTGAAATGACTGGTAAAGGAAAGCATATGAAGCCTTAATGTTTAAGGAAAAGGAGAGGAGTGAAGAGTTGAGATCAGAAGAGATAAACAGAAAAAAATGAAAAGCATTTCTTGAACCCTGAATTTTTAGCTGACCAAGTAGCCCACAAATAAGAGGCCTTTTGAAATTCTGGATTCTCTACAAACTGGAGCTTTTTATCAGCAGGAAGAATTCCTCATTCAATATAAACCAGGTGCTCACTTTTAAAACTGGGAAGGGCGCCTGCACTGAGCAATCAGAGGCTCGCTTATCCCGGGTGTGGGCAAATGTCTAGCAGGGAGTACTTTAGAATAAGGGAAGGGGTGTTTCACTTTAATTTATATATGTATTCCTACAGACTTGTAAGGTAATAAAACATGAATATGAAAAAACAAACAAACCTGGAGCTAACAACTTTTGGAATAGTACTAATCATATTCTAATTCATTTTTTGTATGTATTTGCATATCAGATTGCCTAAAAGTAGGCCACACACCTTCACCAAATTGTCAGGGGCAAGGCATGTCCTATTATTCTACCAGGCACAAGTGGCAGTTCAAACAACTAGAAACATTGTGTTACTAGCAACTACTTTCTCTAAAAGCCACAAGACCATAACGGTCTGGGAAAAGACACCAGTAGATTTAGATCTGAAAAACAAAAAAGCCCCTAAAAAAAAAATCTTGACTCATGCAGCCCTGTCATGTGACAGACAAGCTTCTAAATGATGTGGAATTGGCAACCGCATTTGACATGTTGGCCCACTGTTACTTTGCATGTTCTTCTGTTCCCACTTCTTTCTTCGTTCCAACATCATGTGACATAATCCAACATTTCCACCCTCATGTCTCTCACAAGAGCTCCTTGCATTTGGTGTGGACTCTTGCTAAATGTTTGCTGATTCATTTGCATTTCCTGAATTGCACTGCTGTGCCTCTGGCATCTTTTCTATTCTTTTTCCATCTCAACATCAGGGACAATCAGGCAGTCATGCCGTCTAATAGAAAGAACAATGCAGGGTATGATATTTTTGACTTCCCATATGAAAACAGAAAAACTTTCAGCAGAGTAGATTCCCAAGTGCCAGATAAATTTTTTAAAAAAACTAGATGTGGGTGGAAAAAGACCCAGCCTCTCTGTCCCTGAGTTGGCTCACTTTGTTGCGAATGCCATGTTTGAGGAAGATGGCGCATGCTTGAGCCTGTGTGCCACGTGGGCATTCCCTGGCCTTGAGGGACTGATTGGGGCCCTACCATAGTGTTCAGAGTTTGGTATCCTCAAAGCTTCCTGACCCTTCCTGAAGGACTTCATTCCTCTCCCTCCTAATGTGCCTCTATACTCTTTTTCTTGTTGTTCCTTTTTCGTAAAAATAAAAATTTGATTTTTGATAGTATGCATGCAGAGTTATAAAATGCATGAGCAAAAAATGGGATTAGTGTATTTGTGATAAGCCGTCAGATAAAATCTAAAGGAGGAAACTTGCTCTATAAGTATGTCTAGATTATGTGTTTAGAACTAGTAATGTCACCAAATACTACGAGGAATATTCAAGACATTTCGGAATAGCAACGGTCTATAATATGTCTGCCGTTATCCATATGTATGTCTACCAAAGATTAGGCAAGGCTTTGCCTTTGAATTATACGTCTTAGTGTGGGGTGGGGGGAAGCTGCACATAAGCGAAGTCCTAAATTAAATTGGGTAATAAACACACCATTGAAAGTGGGCCTTAGAAAAATTCTGAATTAAAAAGAAGCTGCATGTGCACGGAATGCCGTGTGATACATCAATTCTCTAAAGCAACATGTTGTAAAATTTTACTGCTTTCTTGTTGTGTTTTATATCTTGTTCTCTCCAGGCTTCGTGGACTCGACCAGAGAAGCAAGAGGTATAGCTTACCTGACCACTAGCCAGTCTTTAGTTCTGAAAGCATTACAGTTTAACTCACTGTTATAGTTAATAACCAGACATGCTAAACTAATTAGTAATTTAGTTAGATTAAAGAATAGGTCAATAGTGGTAGATGTCACTTAGCAATAGTGTCATTTTGGGATGAGCAAGCAAGCTGTGTTGGGAGTGGATGAACAAATCCTTATTATTTTCTAAAACTGGATCTTATTCTCTTGATGGTACTGGTAATATCACATCCAGGTAATTAGAGAAATAAATCTCCCCAATTCCCAGGCCAGTCATTTTGAAATGGTGAAATTTTTTGACTGTCACCTGGTTGATGTGGCTTTAGATCATAAAGTCACAGGGTTAGTAATCTAAAATCAAACTCAGCCCTTTCTTTTCCAGCTCAACTCATCTTGTTGCTCACTTATTTCATAATGATTGGTCTTGGTAAATTATCACATCCCACTTCATCTCAAAGCAATGCAAATGACATCTCGTTGGTTTTCCCAAGTTGTTAAATGTTATCTATACTACTTTCATAGAGCATTGAATGTATGAGATTCGAATGATTTGGCACAAATAGTTTTACGTTTTTAAAAAGTTGATAGCCTTTAGCCTTTGAAATTTCTCTTACTCCTAACTTCATTTCAGGTAGTGCGGGACTTAGTTTGAAAATTGAAGCTAAATATTAATTTTTGGATTTGAATCGATACACTCCCAAGATCCTACTCATGAGCATGCATATGATTTTTTACCTGATTTGTGTGATTAAGTGACAGATGGTGAAATAAAAACCGACATACTTTAGATGAGGTTCAAGGATCTAATCTACGAATACTTTTTTTTAAAAAAAATAGCTTTTGTCTCTTCTCCAGATGGAACTTTGACCTTGTAGTTCTATAAATGCAGACTTCAGCAAACAATCCTGTAGGTTGTATTATAATTAGGTAAATCTATCCTCTTAGTCTTCTTAGAAATGGTAATTATTCAGAACACATAACTCATGTGTTCAGGTCGTGGCTATAAATATTTAATGCTGTTTAATATTTAAAAGTTGGCTGCCTATCCCCGGGCACTGATATAAATTTTTTCACATGAACACACTGCTATCGTCAGATCTAGTTCATTATAAGCTGTCTTCACATCAGACTGTCCTCCATGTCATAGGGACTATAGTTCAATGCACATCCTCTCTGAAATGCTTCCTTCCTATGGCACGGGAACCTCTTAGCGCTGTCACAGGCTGGGTGGTTTTTTTTTGTTTTGTTTTGTTTTGTTTTTTTGCTTCAAAGTCATGGACCCACTGGGATTGGGGAAGGGAAGGGATTAGTTAGTTAGATATCTCCAGAGCAGCAACAGAACTCCTTCTGCTTGGCCTCCCCCTGTCATTCTGCTTTAGACCTGGCTGAAGGAGGAGCTGAGATTTATCAGGTAGAATTAAGAAGATGTTAAGAGAATAATTATCATAGGTGGAAATAATGGGTTTACTCCCAGGAAAGCAGACACCACACTCCGTTTTCCAGAAGGGTCCTTATCGTCACATCTCACTCTGGACATAATTGACTTTCAAATGAGTGCCGCCCTTGGGACCCGGAAGCTTCATTCCCTCCTATTTGTCTCATTCAGAGAGGAAGACTGGAAGTCCAGATGAGCTCAGAAGGTGGCTTGGGTTTTGGCCAGTTTCATTCTGTAGGCTCTGGAAAGCCCTAACCCTTTTACCTAGAAGAAGAAAGACAAAAACGTTTTGATGAAAAGAATAATTATAATTGCCCTTCATACTCTTGCAAAACAGGGTCTTCTTGCCATCATGATCTTTTCTTTCTTGCCCAGAGCTCATCTACTTTCTCCTCCAGAGCCTGAATTATCAATGCGACTCTTGGTCCGGGAGGCTTGCAGGTGGCAGTCCCTGACTTCACGCCAGCGCCAGAGTAAAAATTTCAGGGGGAGGTAGTCCAGTCGCCCTGGATCGTGTCTGTGCCCCTAGGAGGGAGAGCTGGGCATCTGGCAAATAATCCCACCGTCCGTCCTGTCATGAGCCACTGCAAAATAAGAATTCTTTATAGTGGGCTGCCTGCTGGTCTGTTGACATCATTAAAAGAGAAAAATTTCCAGACAGAGAAATTCAGGAAAGAGTCCAGATAGAAAGGGAGGAAAAGGTATAGCTGTCGGTACAGCCATTTCCTGAAATGGCTGTGAAATGTGATGGGGCTTAAATGGCTGAAATGGATTAGATCTATCAGTGACGGCGCAGGGACGTGTTAGATCTGCTGAGACTGGTGACAAGGCCAGTGGTGCCTTGCTTCTGAGGTTCCCAAACAACTGCTGTATGACATTGCAGTTCTGGGTGTTGGGCTTTCAAACCAGCATATCAAAAGAATCTGAAGTCAGGTGTTCTTCCATTCTTTAAAGGTCCAAGCTCATTGGGTAACAGATGCCGTACGTAGGCAGACCACTCACCTCCCATCTCTATAGAATATCATATGCTGCAGATAAGAGTGTGGCCCAGCCTATGAAGAGTAAGACTCCTGTAGATGACCAGCTCTCTGGAGGATCTGAACTCAGGCCACATGCCCAGCATTTTCCTGGACCAGCAACCATTTTCACCTGAGTGTCAAGGGGGGAAGCCCCTTGGAAATATTCTAAGACCCATTGCCTAGGGATCATATGCTTATATCCTTTTTGACCAATCACTATAATTCCAGAGACTCAGAAAACCAATTACAGTATCGAGGGCTAGGAGATGGTGGTGACTGTGGTGTCAAGGATCCCAGATCTATCTGGGACTCTCTGTACCCCCATCCCCGGAGAGGGAACCCAGTTATCCTTACTTCCAGTTCTGCAGCTCCTGACTTCTGTCTGAATTGTTGGGCTTTTTAAAAAAATAAATTCCTTTTACTTTTAAGCATCCAGGAAAGTGAGGCATCTGCAGGAATGCAGGCTTCTTATATAAGTACTTATGGTTTGGCACATTTGGATTTCCCATGCTGTGTGCATGCACTGTGGGACTGGCAGGTGGGCAGAGTGCTGGAAGGGAAGGAGGGGAGTACAGATTTCCCACATCTCACAAGGCAGGGCTGCTTCTGCTGGAATACCTGCTGGTCAGGGCTTTGCTTCCATTTTAGACATGCCAAACAAAATCGTCTTGGGGGCCCTTAATTGTCCTTGATCCAAACCGTCTTGGCATGCAGCTAGGCTGCTTGACATAAACTGAGTCCCATTTCGGTTTTGGACACACCCCGGTTCCCATGGTGCCCTCTGCAACCTTCCCCACTATTTGGCGCCTCACGTGAAACTTAGATATTGGCAGAGAGGGGAGAGAGGGTGTGAGGATGGTCACGCACAAGCGATGGCTTGGTTTCCTAGCCCCAGCCCTGCCTTGGGCTCTGACGCTCTTTGCTCCCCCTGGCAGACTCTGGATGGGCACATGGTGGTACGCAGCCACATCCGCGTGTCGTCCCTGACCCTGAAGAGCATCCAATACACAGACGCTGGAGAGTACATCTGCACCGCCAGCAACACCATCGGCCAGGACTCCCAGTCCATGTACCTCGAAGTACAGTGTGAGAAATAACTGCAGGAAGACCTGGGCGGGGAGGGGCCGTGGCGGGCCTGCATGAAAGGGGACAACAGCAGCTAGGACCCAAGCTGCAACCAGTGAGCTCCACTCATTTTCCCTGTGGCGGTGGGCCCTAGGCCATTTCAGAGCTGTGTCCCAGGTCACCTTCTCACACCATCCCCAGGCTTCTTATAAGCCTGCATGCCCTCTGTGTTCCCATGCAGCTCACAGGATTGCCAGAACAGCCCCGACTTCTACTGTACCCCAACACTAGCTCTACTTCAGGGAACACCCACCTCCCTGGGCCAGGAAACAGGTTATGTAGGGCTCCATGAGAGTGGCGGTCTTGCCAACGCTCATTGCCATTCATTGCAGATGCCCCCAAGCTGCAGGGCCCCGTGGCTGTGTACACTTGGGAGGGGAACCAGGTGAACATCACCTGCGAGGTATCCGCCTACCCCAGTGCCACAATCTCATGGTTCCGAGATGGTCAACTGCTGCCCAGCTCCAACTATAGCAATATCAAGATCTACAACACACCCTCTGCCAGCTACCTAGAGGTGAGTAGGGGCGGTGGCAAGGGGCGGGGTGGAAAAGGCACAGCTTGACGGTAGACAGGCCCCTGTATGTGGCTAAAATCCCTCTTGCTTCTCAGGCATGCCCTGAGCTGGGAGCCACTCGCTGGAGAAGAAACTGAGCTTTGGCCCGGCCCAGCCCCCTTCCTCTCCCTGGGCAACCTCGGGGCCTGGAAGGCAGCGTGTGACTCTTCCCCGAACCCTTTCTCTGTTCTTCTGTCTGGCTTAAGGCTGGGCTGGAACTAATGATTCTTGCTTTACTGGTTCTATTCTTTACTAATTTAATCTAATAAGCAAGGCTCTGAGGCTGCAGCCATCCCAAGAGACATGTAACCCAAAAACTCCGTCTTTCTAAAGGTGACCCCGGACTCTGAGAATGATTTCGGAAACTACAACTGCACTGCAGTGAACCGCATTGGACAGGAGTCTTTGGAATTTATCCTTGTCCAAGCAGGTGAGCACCCCTTAGGGCTGCACCAGCCTTCAAACCCTTGCCGACCCACTTTCTGTCCTTTATGGATGCCAGGAGAGTGAGAAGAAGCAAGGGCCAAGGTCAACCAAGCCAGAGGTCAGGAAGCAGGACCAGTGGAGGCTTGAGGGTCTGGGCGCGGGGCACGTGGGGGGAAACTCGTGTGGTGAGGTGAGCAGGGAGGATAGGATACAGGTGACAGGATTTCAAGACTGAGGAGAAATTAGAAAGATGTGCTTTGTGATTGTGAGTTGTGTCCTGCCTGAGGCCTACCCGGGTCTCCGTGTGTGTTCTCCCCACAGACACCCCATCTTCACCATCCATCGACCAGGTGGAGCCATACTCTAGCACAGCACAGGTGCAGTTTGATGAGCCAGAGGCCACAGGCGGGGTGCCCATCCTCAAATACAAGGCTGAGTGGAGAGCAGTGGGTGAGGAAATGTGGCACTTCAAGTGGTATGATGCTAAGGAAGGTGAGTTGGGAAGCGTCTTTGTTTCCTTTAGAATGATGACTCACTCAGTGTTGGGTACACATTCACCCAGTGTTCATCAGGTCCTGGCACCCTGACCTCCCATTTGAGTAGGGGAACACACCCCTCTCACCTACTGGGGACCGCCAGATGCCACCATCTGCCATCTTGTTCGTGCTGCAACACTATCACCATCCCCTCAGAATCCCAGCACGGTCACATCTCATGGAGACTTGTTGGCTTTCTGCCCCTGGTACTTCAGAGCCTGGTTCCCGTGACCCTGCCAGGATGCAGGGGGCCATGTCCACCACATGCCAAACAGAGGCCCTTCTTAGCTGCTGGGCACAACCAGATGAGTCAAGTCCACCCGACTCTGCATATGTGGGTTCACTGCTGTCACCTGGCAGTCTTGCTTGGGTGCATTCAGGGACTGTCATGTAAATATTACAATATTAACCAAATAAGCAGAGCCAGCAAGACAAGTCTGCTCTTAAATCAACCCTGTGATACATTTCCGATGAAAGATCTTAAAAATGACCCTTGGATGACTGCAGTTTGAGGATTCTGAGCCCAGACCATTTTTCCCCTGGGGATTTAGTATATTTATATCTAACGCCCCTTGTGGGGTTAAATTGAAATAACTTAGTGAAGTAGGTTTTGTTTCTGTAGAAGTTTTTTTTTTTTTTAAGATTTTATTTATTTTTAGAGAGAGGTGAAGGGAGGGAGGAAGAGAGGGAGAGAAACATCAATGTGTGGCTGCCTCTCATGCACCCCCTACTGGGGACCTGGCCCACAACCCAGGCCTGTGCCCTGACTGGGAGTCGAACCAGCGACCCTTTGGTTCACAGACCAGCGCTCAGTCCTCTGAGCCACACCAGCCAGGGCTGTTTCTGTAGAAGTTTTTAATCCTGGCTCCAGTTGTAGTAGCAAGGGTAGAATTGGGAGTGGTCTAGGACACAGGGCCATAACCATTCAGAGGCATCTTCCAACCCAGTTTTACTGAGAATTCATTCCTCCAGAAAACTCCCATTACTCCTTGGGCTTTGTTGAGGGGTGAGGAGGTTCTGGGAAGGATTTCTGTCATCATGACTAGTACCTTCCTAACTTTCCTCTGAAACCGCATACCAGCCTTGTGGCAGGTTGGTCCCATGAAATATATGTAACATAATATGTACCATTTTAACCATTTTTAAGTATACAGTTCAGTGGCATCAAGTACATTCACATAGTTGTGCAACCATCACCACAGTTCACCTGCAGAACTTTATTTTTATTATCCCAAACTCTGTACCCATTAAACACTAACTCCCCATTCCCTACTGCCCCAGCGCCTGGCAGCCATCGTTCTACTTTCGGTCTCTCTGTAGCCGACTATTCTAGGTACTTTGCATAAGTAGAATAATACAGTATTTATCCTTTTGTGTCTGGCTGATTTCCCTTAGCATAATGTCTTCAAGGTTCATCCATGTCATAGCATGTTTCAGAACTTCCTTCCTTCCTTTCTAAAGCTGAATAATATTCCATTGTATGTACACACCACATTTTGGTTTTCCGTTCATCTCTCCGTGGACACTTGGGTCGTGTCTACCTTTTGGCTCTTGTGAACAATGCTGCTGTGAACATAGGTGTGCAAAGATCTGTTCCAGGTCTCTGCTTCTAATTCTTTTGCGTATATATCTAGAAGTGGAATTGCCGGATCAAATGATAACTCTGTTTAATTTTTTGATGACCCACCATGCTGTTTTCCATGGCGGCTACACCGTTTCACCAATAGGCTTTTTATGCTTTGCGATCCTTTCCATGTTCTCACAACAGCCAGCATGGAGGGCATTGTCACCATTGTGGGCCTGAAGCCTGAGACGACGTACACAGTGCGACTGGCAGCCCTCAACGGCAAGGGTCTGGGCGAGATCAGCGCAGCCTCCGAGTTCAAGACACAGCCAGTCCGTAAGTAAAGCCAACTGCCCTGCCTCCCCCTCCCCACACCCTCTTCTCCTGGGGGCAGTGGGGGTCCCTGAGCTGTCCTGCCATTGTTTAGATGACAGCTTTTTGTCTTTCAGATCCTTGTGCTCAAGGTGGTCCCACCTCCTAGTTCTGTGGCCCTCAGTGATATCCGATGTTCAGTCCCTTTATCCTCTTTCTCGAGGGCTTGGTGACACTGTCACAGTATCTGGTCCAGTTTATTAGAATAACAGCCCCGGGGGGAAACCGCTGACACGTTGTTGAAGGGAATGGGGAGAAACACAGCAGTGTGTTGTGGAGGGATTTGGAGGGTTTGCTTTTTGACAGAGGTCACAAAGGCCCGAAGCACCTTATGGCTTGAAGGAAGAGGGTAAAGGCAGTGACAGTTCACATAATTAGTTGTGGGACTTTGATGCAGCAGAGATATTAAATGATAAAAGAGTGGAGAGTGCTGTAGGATGCAGGAGCAGAAGCAAAGTCCCAACAATGCAAAAGGGAAACGGACGCCAAGGCCTGTGACTTTTCTGCTCCTCCTCCCTTCCCACACCAGGAGTACCCCTGGGGGTCTCCCTCCCTCACATCTTCTTTCAAGGGTCGCTTCTTCCTGATTTCATCCAGGGATGCTGTTCTGTTTTCCTCCATCGTTCCCGCTCTCGTTTAACTGTGCCCACCATCCTCCCCTTCCTTCCCCACAAGTAACCAGGCCCCGGGCGCAGTCTGCTCTGGAACACCCCTCCCCAGAACCGAGTTACTGCCCCCGGAGGATCCTGAGTCCATCCAGCTGAAGAAGATGCTGTAGGACTTGACTCCTTGCATGGGCACAGAGCTCCCTGGGCCTCTGATTCCTGGTATTAAAAAGCAGACCAGGGAATCCTTTGCTTCCTTCTCTTTGAGGCCAGAGAGATCCCCTTACCTCTTCCCAGAAGTAGAAAGCCTGTCTTATCTTCCTTCTACAGGCATTGCTTCTTTCTGGATTGGAAGTAATTTGATAATTTGAGTTTCCAATGCCGTGTGTTCTGCGGATGCTAGTCATTTCTTTTACATCTTTTTTTTTCCCCCTTGGGTCTGTCTCTTGTCTTTTCTTTTCATCTGTGTTCTATCCATGGGAAATGCAGATATCCCTCTTCCACGTAAGTGCCTCTTCATACCCCCTTACCTGTTTCTATAGTGTTAACATCTGCTAGTGCTAGTTCTTCATTTTAGTTTCAGTCCCTTTTGTCCCCTAGAGGCTGAAGTAGACGCTACTGTCTGGGCCTAACCACACTGACCGTAGTCTAGCTGTGCTCCTGTTAAAGAGGCTAACCTTTGTCCTGTTTTAGAGCATGCAACTTTTGTGTCTTTTGAAATTGTGTTTTCTTATTAATTTCTGTGTGGCATTTATCCTGTGGCAACAACATTTGCCGAGTCGAGCATGGTGGCATCTGCAGATGGTCTCTTGATAACACACTATAGCACCACCTCACCTTTAGCCAGGATGCCAGAAAGGTGACCATACCAACACCAGGCCGCTATTCAAAATCCAGTCACAGAAAAAAAAGAATTTGAAAGGATTTCCAACATTTGCTTTCAGGAGATAAAAGAATCGAGTTGTTGCGCCTTGTGTTTCTGTCTCTCAGGGTGGTGGTAGCTGGATGTGGGCAGTAGGAGGACTGGTGGGAGAGACAGCAGCTGCACTTGTAGAGTCAAATGAGATTTCATTCCAGGCCACGGGGACATCCTGCAGGCAGCTTCTGGGGAGTCAGACTCCCAGTTCCAGTCATCTCCGTTCTTTAGCACGAGGTACTTGCAACCTGCCATTTCTATGTTTGGGGAAACTAACCAGCTACTTAATAAGTAGAGATGTAGAGAGGAGTGATTCTCTGCCCCTACTGCCAAGACATGGAGAGGGGTGATTCTGAAGGACCCCACTAATTGTGTAAGCTGTAACCAGCGAACATAGGGAGCAAGGGTGACAAGAAGCTGGCCTGCTGTTCTGGGAGCAGAGCTGTGATCCGATGTTCCCAGCCTGCGCAGATGCCCCCAAGCTTCACTTCCACTGAGGCTTGGCTCCTTCTTCCTAGGCTGAGCTCAGAACAGTAGAAGGAAGGGTTACCCAGAAAGACTTGGAAGTAAAGGTATTCAGAAAGCTGTACACTCTTTTCATGAAAAGTTCCTAGTTCCTGAAAGACACTCAGCGAAGCTTATCTTTTAAAAATTTATTCAGAAATATTGCAGCACCAGCAGAAACAAAGTAGCTCGGTGTAGGCATTCTGAGATTTTGAGCAAGTGTTAACTGTCTCAGCAGAGTTAGTTCCTGAATGAACCAGTTCTGGAAGGAGATAGAATGGAGGGTGGGGCTGACGGGTGGGATTGACTGACAACTGTCTGCTCTGGGCCGACAGCTCTGCTGAAGGAGCAGCTCCGGGTGTGAGAGCACCTTCCTCCTGGGTCCTGAAGCTGTTTCATATCCAGAGTCTCCGTGCCTTTTCTTCTAAATGGTATCAGCACACGAGTGTGGGCTTACTGGGATGAGGCCACCTTTGAGTTTCTAACCAGTAACTGGGGCCTGAGAACTGAATCAGAGTAACTAGATCTTGAACTTCAAAGGCTATAAGTGAATTTCTTCATTCATTACCAGCTCAGCCCTTGTAAAGGTGAGAATTTCTGTAACAGGTGCTCTTTTAAAAGTCAGCGCTTAGTTTTGCTTTTTTCTAAAGGAGACCTCTAGACCTTGCTGTTTGTTGTCTGATGATATGAAAATAAGCAATAAAGCAAGATTCCAAGAAGCCCTTTGGAAAATGGTGGGGTCAGCTCTCCATTCCAAGTAGATCACAAGTAGTACAGTAGCAGGCATTACTAGCAGCATGAAAAGTCAGCTTTCTCAATCATTTAATAAAATTATGGTTCAAAGAATTTTAAAAAGCAAACTTCTTTTAGATAAGGAGAACCTTGGCATAGCCTTTGAGATGAGTGTGCCTTTTTCAAGAACTTGAGCAAGATAAGAGGTGGTACACATGTGGAAATAGGCAGGAACATCATACTCTCACTAAACTTGGTTATTATGGCCTGTCCCTGCACTCCCATAGGCTTCCCAGAGTTGCTGAAGTGGGGACCTAGCCCAAGGGGTATCGTGTTGTCCCTAGACCTGTCCTGAAAGGGATATAGTTGGAAGGGAGACATCGACATTTACCCCTGCCATGGCAACACTCACTTACGACTGCTGGGAAGAGAGGGCAACTTTTAGGAAGGACCTTCTCTGAGTTCTCACTCCCAGTACTCGGAAGGCACCAAGGTTGTCCGAACTTAGGCAATCAAAATGAGCCCTCAGCAGTTACTGGAGTTGAACTATGTGCTGCTGCTGAGCCCCAGAACCAGTGGTGTGGGTCTCTATCACTGGCTCATCTCACCCACTGACAATGCGTGCCCTCCTGTAATTTTAGGGTGCAGATGCACAGAGCACCCATGACACTGGAGCTAGCCCATGGGTGCACCCTCACACCAAGGGAGAGTAGGTACAGGATCCATGGGAGCTAGCATACTGGATGGGGAGCCATTGCTGCCAGACCTCTGGGCTGGAGGTGTTTTATGAGAGCCAGTGCATTTCTCATTAGCTCGGCACTTGAAGTTCACTGAGATGCCTCAATAATGGCGTTGCTGTCTCGGGTCCGTAAGAGACTTCTCCACATTCGGAGGTATGAATATGTCAAAGCAGGGAAGAGCAGGTGAAACTAGCCTCCAGGACTCCTGCTTCTGAGTTGCCAGACTGGAAAGCACGGTTCCTCTCTTTAAAGGTTCTTGTGTGCAGTTCATAACAATGTGTGTAAAAGAAATGAGGAAGCTGTGACTTTAAACAGACAAATAGAACTCACCCTGGGAAAAATGCCTCTGTCACATGTGTTTTTAGGACAAATGTCTTCATGCTGTTAAGACACTCTGAGGTTGAAAGCAGAAGATCTCTGATTGTGTCGGGAGCGGCTGCTTCCCTGTAAGAGCAGCGAGGTCCTGAAGAGATGATGTCATAATTTGTCATGAATCTATTCCTCATGGTTGAGCAACACACCTTCAGAATTTCATTGTCTGAATATTACCTCTTAATTGCTTCTGTGCCATGAAGCAGAGTAAATGATTCCTTTCAGGGCATAAAGATTGTATATGAATGAGTCTCTACTTTTTAAGAGGCATCTTGAGATTTTTGTTTTCACATTTTGCCCCCTAGATGGCACATTGCAAGTATAAGTTAAATGCATTGTAATTTATTGTGGTTAAAGCACATAAAACTCTATCCCTTTGCCAAAATAATATGGACAATTATGCAAACAACTCAAGCCAAATGAAAGAGAAAGAGATATACTTGTCCCTGGACTAGACCATCAAATCATGATGAGTTAGTACTTATCTTGCCCTGATTCCAGTGACATCGTACTTGCATGGTTTGATAAGGTGCCTTCATCAAGAAAGGAAAGGGAAGACCAATCCGTAAGTGTCGAGGCAATGACAAAGATACGGCCATGGCGATGTTTTTCCAAATTTTCATCTGGCTCTGAAAGGGACTTTGTTTTTTGATTGTGGATCAGCATATTTGCCAATGGAAAGCTAAATATCTTTCCAGAATGTCCTGGATGCACCATTCCTTCCTGTTTTCCATTCATAAAGTGGGTTAGACTTACTTGTTTAATGAGAATAACACAATTTATTTGCATCGCTCTTCATACACAAAGCAGCGTCCACAGAATCATGATCTGTAGGGCGCAGGGAAGGGGAAGCACTGATTTTCTCTCCTCTGGATGTCAAACGATCATGAACCTCACCCATAGTAAACAATAATAAGTAGGACCATCTTTTTCATTTTATTTAGATTTTGAAATTAGGGAGTGAGTCATGTGTTTTGCTGCAAATATGCGCTGTGTGCCATTAGGGTAAATATATGCCATATACAAATACATATAGAGATCTCTAATATGAAAAACCAAAACCTTCTTCTCCTTTACTCGTTCACCATAAGCTGAGGTCTAGGTTCCTGGTCCTCCTGTACCTCTGATTCCCTGGAGAGAGGTGTTCCTGCTGAATTGGCTATTTGTTTCAGAGCGGGGTCGAAGGCCTCTGCAGCTGTTCCTGGCCCAATCCCTTACCTGAACCGTGGGCTTGGCAGGCACACAGATTTACGGCTTGAAGGCAGAGAGCCCTACTCTCTGCTGGTCCTCCAGCCACCTGTTCTCATGCATGGTGTTCTTGCCCATTTTAACTCACTTCAGCTTCTTGTACTGACATCCCAGTGTTGGCTCTTCCATTTTCTCATGCAGTATCTGTCTACCTTGATGATCTTTTATCTCTTTTTTTCTTACCTTCCTTTTTCTTTCCTCAGCGGCTCCTGCTAGCTCTCCCACCCTTGTTCCATTGTCTCATCCAGATAGTGAGTATCATTTTCTTCATCCGTCTCTCTGCAGGTTGCTTTCCGCCAGCCACCGCGCGTCTGCCTAATGTTATCTCCTCCACCAGGTGATCATTCAACTCTGTTGGCAGAAAGCAGCGCCGGGTTGTAGAGAAGCAAATGAGAAGAGAAATAGGCAGAGGGCCTCTCAGATTCATGGGAGGCAGCACTCCCCCGACGGGGAGGCAAGCAGTAGGCATGGTCCCGGACAGAAATCTTTGCGGGCAGGCTCCCGGGGCTGTTGCCGCCCAGCCCCATGCTGGGATTCTTCGTGAGCCAGGCCAAAGCTCATGTTTGGAGAAGCCAAAGGAATTCGCCCAGAAAAATCTCTCTTCTGCAGCGTCATAAGAAATGCTTTGGGATGTTGTGTTTTCACTCTCATTTTAATTGGCACAGTTGGATTCAGACTTTGAAATTAGAAAGCGAGGCCTATAGCTTTCGCTTTTTTTCATAAATGCATACATTTCTTGTAAATATTTGTGGGAAAATAAACAGTGTCTGCTTGCAGATGTGCCTGGCCGTAGGCGCCTAGGCGAATTATTTAACCCCTCACAAGGGAGCCTTCTTTTTTCTCTCTATAAAATAGGATGAGTAGTTGTCCTCCCCCTGACTGCCCTCTCTCAAAAACCCAGCAAACATTGAAGTGTTTGTCAAGCTGTGTTTGCCCACTCGGGAGCTGTCCACTAAGCCTGACAACGATGCCACCTGGTCAGCCCCAGCCTTTGCCATCCTGACTGAGCCTCGCTCATTCACAGCCTTATTTCATTTGGCCGCCCTGTCCTTTTGTACCCTTGTGTCCTCTGGAGCACAAGCTCCAGGCCTGCCAGCCACTGTTTGGCATTCTGAACCTGTCTTTCTGGAGGGCGGGTGGGGGTTGGACAGCAAAGTGACACAGCAGCTGAGTGAGTCCCAGGGTCTCATGCCGACTTGTGCCCAAAGAGGCAGACGGGATGCAGGCAGGGCTGTGCCGCCTGGCCGGCTGCGTTCTCCTTAGTACATTCGGAGTCCCTGCACTTTGGGTGCAGCCACAAGAGGTGACTCAAGACGCAAGCTCAGAGGCCTCCTGTTGCATCTGTTTGACTCAGAAGCAGGTCCTCTCCCCCATGTGGTGCTTTCCAAACTGTCTACTGTAGCAACAGGCGTTTAGGCTTGGGAACCAGAGCCAACTCTGGGTTCAAATCGCAGCTCTGCTGCCTCTACGTACAGCTCCATGATCTCGAATGAGTCACTCAATCTCAGATGAAGGAGAGATTCTACCTACCCTGTAGGTATTTGTGAAAATCAAGGATCAGGTATGAAAAACACAAAACACAGACAGTGCCCAGCACGTAATAGCTAGAATTCATGATAAGAATAAACGAGGGTCATGTTATTTCTAAATGTGATAGTGATTTGTCTGCAAAATCTCTGGTAACCTCTTTCAAATATTTATACTCCTATTGATAAATCAGGGAAGAAGGAAGTGAAAGAATATTTCTTTCACCATCTCTGTCTTTCGTTAAAAATAATGCCTTAAATATATATATATATATATATATATATATACACACACGCACACACACATTTATGAATTTATCTCCATTCTATCCCTCACCTTTCTGTGCCCTTTCTGTTCTTCATGTTTCCATAGCAACCTGGCCTCTTCCTGCCCTTGCAGCCACAGAACCATCTAGTGAGTACAGAGCTGAGCTGCCCTTGGCCAGACTGCTGCTTGTTGCAGATCCAACCCCTGGGTCACAGCGCCGCCCGTGGTTTCCCTTGTATTAAAGCAACAGTTGTGAACGCATGGTGGCTCCTCACCTGGTGTGGTTTTCTAAGCATGCTGTCTGCTTGACCAAGAGAGCACACCCGGCATCACCCGAAGAACCGGGGTGATTATTTAAAGATACTCTGTGCATGAGGATACTTTTCCAAATTTACCTTTAAGTTAAAATTAGAAAACATTTGGAGAAATGCTGATGAGACAAAAGAACAGCATCTCTTCCCAGCTTTTGTTGTCCCTCCCCTCCGAAACACGTGCGTGCACACTCACACACAGACAGTCATATAGAAGTAGCTAAAAGACACACAACAAGGGAAGGCATAGGAGAAAATGGCTGTTTGGGGGAAGGCAGAGGCTGAAGCAAAGAAGGCAGGAATGGCTGCCTCCTGACAGCCTGCCCTCCTTTGTCTTGCGCAGCGGAGGAGCTGTGTACACAGAGCACAAGCGGGAAGGAGGCACTTCCATCCCCTTGCAGGCCTCCTCAGTACGAGAAAAATCATGGCCCGAAAGCATAACCGGGCTTGCTCAAGTTTGTGTGCTGAGAATGCAGATGAAAGTTCTGGAATTCATCTCCTGATGATAGAGTCAGGGCCAGACTGTATCATCTTTTCCATCGTGGAAAACATTACACTTCATCACAACCGTAACGTGTTCCAAGCTCGTCTTTATAATGCTCTAATGAAGTGAGCTTGTGGGCTAGGCTTTAAATCCCCTGATAAATCTGTTGGAGCTGTGTGTGTGTGTGTGTGTGTGTGTGTGTGTGTGTGTCCTCAGCTGTGTGAGGGTTAGATTGTATAATATTTCTGAGCACACTGAAGAAATGGCGCGCATCCCACCGAGCAGGAGGGGCCAGGGGGAGAAGGCAGACGGCAGGTGTGCACAGTACAGCCCCCGCTCCCTGGGCCAGGGCTTCTGATACTAAATTGAACAGAAAAGAAAAGAGTGTCCTGGTTCTGTGTGCTGCATGAAATGGTTCTTTTTTCTACTGCAGAACATAGCTATGGGTCTGCTTTCTTGGTGTTCTCTCCATGTGTGCTGCAATGAATTTTAATTCCTGATGCTTTTGAGGCTTCGTTTTGCCAGCAGAGCAGAGTGGGCGACAATGAACTGTGCTCACATGGGTTCAATTCAGATGCTGGGTTTTTTGCATTTGGAAAAGGAATGCAACTAACAGCACCCTCTCTTCTTCTAACAACAATGTCCCTGTCCTTTCCAGCTTGGGTGCGGTGTGTGCGCCTGGTGCAGCAGGGAAGGCTGCATTACGCATTCGCACAACTCATGGCACATCTAAGGTGTCTCGCTGTAGTGGCCTTGTCTGGAAGTAAAATACAGTCTTGGACCCAGATTTTTCCTTCAGGAAGAATTAGATGTTTCTCCCCTGACATAGGTTTAATTTGTAAACATCAGGCTTTCTGCCCACTGCTAAAATCCTTAGTAGTGACGTCCAAAGAGAAGAAAGTCTGAGTCTTTTATTTTGAACCACTTGACTACTGACCCAAATTGTAGGTCCCAGTGGATAGCCACAATTGGGCAGCACAATTCAGTCGCAATTGGGCAGCAGCCTGTATTTAGCATGAACGAATTCCTCACCAGCGAGGCAAAATATAGCATAGGTGAATTGCAGTGGAACTAATAGCACAGCAACTAGAAGCATACAAAGATACATCAATCAGCAGTGAGTCAGTGTGGCTGAAAATAAATGTCTCCTATTTGCGCATGCGTGCGCGTGTGTGGGTGGGTGGGTGTGTTGATCTATTTATAATTACGAATAAATGAAGGTATTCTAAATGAAATCTAAGGATGAACCTCTCCATTGTATACAGTCCCTGCAGGGCACCGATGCCTGGAATGTGCCAGAACCTGTGCAGCATCAGACAATAAGAAGCACACGTGCTGTCAGCTCCCCGTGACAAGGGATTATGTAGCTTGGTTAAAGCATTTCTCTTGAATTACTTTTAAACAGTGGTGTTCTTTGGGCAGAGGGGTATCTACACATCCCTTCTTGGCCCTTCTTCTGTCTTGGCTTCAATTGGCAATAACCAAACCTTCCCTTTACCTATGAAAGTTGAGGTGGGGAACCCGAAATGCCTTTGACAAAGCAAGGTCGTTCATGTCATGTTTAATTAACAAACTGGAGTGTACACACAACATAGGACAAAAAGGAATATTGATAAATCCCAACAAGAAAACTACTTTTTATTGTAAACATCAAAATGTGTCTAATCAATGAAACCACAATTCTAAAGAGATAACTGTACCCACAAATGCTCAAGCATTTGTTTAATGTCCAACCCTTAGCTCCTTCGGCCAGAGGTTTCGTTTCTGTCGTTCACCATTGACAGAGCCGTTGTCTCAACCACCAGAAGGAAACCTATTCCGCTTCCACCCCGACTCTGCCTTCATGTGCATCTATCTCATAACAAATCAGCATCAGCTCAGCATCTCCTCCGGGCCCCTAGAGTACGTGGGTAAGATGGGCAGGGAAGTGAGAACAGACCCTCAGAGCCCCCTTCTCTGGCTTGTAGTCACCAAACCTCATTCAGCCCATGCCCCCTCTCCCCTGTTGCACCAAAGGAAACACAAAATGACTTTTCTTAATGTGGTATCATATCCTGTTCTTACAGAGCACACAGTCTGCACCTTAGAGATCATGGGACCTTTCCTTCATGACTCATGATGTTTCATTGCCCTTGTTTCCCAAGGATGCTGAGACATTTCTGGAATCTGTGAATAATAACTTGATTTTTTCTTTTCCTTCAACAGTCTCCTGGATGGACTTTGACTTCTGGGTCCTGACAAAAACACCTCCCTATTTTAAAACAAGTTCACATGCTCCCTGATGTGTTATTAATATGCAGTGTTTTAGCTGTATCTAATGCTTCTTGGTGTTAACCAAATGCTCTTTATGATTTATTATCCTCCTATTTCTGGGCGGTTTTACTGCTCTCCCAATGTTTCCTATATATGCTGCTAATTTAATTTGATTTCTCCTTTTATTTAGTCTGTGATTTTGTTGTTGATTTTTCTCCCTGCCCATTGTTTACATCAGTTTTTAATTTTTTTGTATTTTCCATGTGACCTTCTCCACTTTCCTTTCAACCAATCATGTGCGTGCGTATCATGTGACTTTGTCATGTGGCTTGCATGGTGCTGATGATGTCGTCCACGCTGGTGAACAGAAGGTAAAACTCTTTGTTCTGATAAGTGAAATAAATCGGGGACCACAGCCTGGCACCTAGGGCCCACTCATTTCTTCCTGTCTCGGATTTCCCAAGCCAAGCCATTTGGGAGAGTTCTCTTGTTCTCCATTCGTATGCAGAATTCATCATTCTCTGCAGCCTTAACATGACAATTTGATACCATGACAGCCTTTGGTTTAATATTTTGCTTTAAGAAATGTGGCCATGCAAATGGCTATCTACAGTAAAACCACTTAGCCGCAACACAGTTTGCAAACTTGAATCTTTACCAGATAGTCCATAAAAATTATTTCCCAGAAAAGTTTTGTGAATTACTTTTATAGCATTGTTGTTTAACTTTACCCAGCAGTTCTAAAAACCACAGTTGCTCTAAAATGTGTCATATTTCCATGAAAATGTGAAAATATATCTGTTCACGGCATCGAAACACAACAGTGAGAGAAATGTATCAATTGCAAAGGTTGTATTTGCTCAAAACCAAAGAGAGTACTTCATTAAATTCATGCCGATTGAGGACTTTCTGAAACGAGAGACTGAAGACTTTCGAATTAGAGCAGTTTGGCTGTGATTTCTGAGGAGTCACTTTTCAAGAGTGACCCTCTCCCGGGCAGGGGGGGAATCAAATGCCGCCTGGCAATTACCATGACAGGAGATCTCCCTGTAATCAAGAAGTACGTGATTGACCCTTGCAGCAAAGGAGATAAAATGAGAGCCTAATTAAGTGCATAGCAGTGACAAAATAATTAGCTAATATTGTGACTGTCACAACCTTGTGGAAATATTTCACGCTTACCGTAAGAGAAAAGGAAGCCTCTGCTCACAGCGTTCCCCAGTAAGAGCAAACACCTATTCAAAACCTGCCCTGGGAGTCACATGCATTCTCTTCTCACTGAAAATTTGTACTTCAAATCACAACCTGAGACACATACAGGCTGCACTGATCACAAAAGCAAAACTAACACCAATAACCGCCCAGTGTGCCCCTGCATGCAAGGGGTCCCCCGTTTGACCTCACTCCTCTGAAAACTGATTGGGCGACATCCACAGGAACAAAACCACCAACAGCTCATCGCGCATGTTCTTTGTTCCTGGTCTGTCCTTCCGTTGTGTGCTCCCTACTTGTGTGAGCCTGTGTGTGTTCCCTCCTTGTTCACCCTCCACACTGACCACCTCTGAGCACTTTGGCTCTCTAGGTATGGCTACTGTGTCCCACTTTGGTCCATTTACATCCAGACCTCCGGAAAGAAGTCTTGATCAGAACTGTCCTTACTTCCAAAAAGAAGATGTTTGATATTTACATTGTATGAAATTAAGTAGGAATGTCCTCAAAGGAGGAAGACACCTGATCATATCTTTGACCTACTTTAAAAAGTATCCTAATCTGTGAGTCTTCGGGCGGGGATTGTTGGGAGCCTCCGCTTTTCTTAACTCCGATCACACCCCAAATATTGTGGTGCCTGCTCAGAGGCTGATGTGCTGGGACAAAGCCTGGACCTTCCCCTACAATCTTAAGTGTAAGCAGATGTTGGGTTGAAACCCATTAGTTTCTCTTTTAAAAACAAGTTTGGTCATTTCTGTGCAATGCTGTAATTCAGACTGAAACAAAGCACAGCATTAACAAGGTAGAAACCAATTCATAGCTCTGAGAGATCTCTCCCAGACATTTTAAGCAAGGGAAGAAATGTTTGAAGATGTTTCCTGCCGTTGCCCTAGAAACACACCTTAGCAGAGGTCTTAGCTGTCAGTAAAAAATGTTGCCAATACTAAAATTTCACTGGGAATCTGCAGCATTCCAAAGCATGCTTGCCCCCTCGTCAAACCACATCCCTGTCTGTGACAGACCCTCTCTTGCCATTTGCAAAGGGACAGGCAGAAGACTATTATTCAGATGAGCAGCAAGCAGCAGGCAATAGTTTTTAATAATAAAACTTAAGGGAATGGAGAAATCAGAGCAAATAAAATTTATGGGGGAGAGAAATCAAGCTTAAAGGTAATTACTGCCTCCCTTCCCTGGGCATTAGTAAGGGTTTAAGGTAAGTGGGGCCTAAATGAGGAAGGTTTAAGTGAGCAGGGAGTCTTTCTCCTGGCAATAGGTTGTACACCCAACAACTAATGAAATCCAATGTTCCTCATTTACCAACTCCACGCCCAAAAATTGCACTGGGTGCACTTAATATGTGCCGGATGATCTGTGCCCCTAGGTTCCCATCCACAGTGTTTGCTGAGCCAAGCAGCACTGAGTTAGAAGAAGGGAAGTGAAAACAGGTGCTGGCACCATGTCCCAGAGTCACGTGGCCCCTGAGCCTCCAGAGCTTTGCATGTAGGGGTTTATGACAGGGAAACTATGGCACCTGTCCAGAGAGCCCAGGAGTGGGTTTGCTGTGGAGAGCTAAAATGTCCCTGATATGCAGAAGTTTATTTCTACTACGGCATGTGTAACTGCATCGCCTGCTTCCTCCACTGACTCCGTCAGCTGCTGAGGATCTGTGAGTGGGACCCCGCCCGCCCCCCCCCCAGCATGTGTGTGATGAGGAGCCCTGCACCCCTCTGTCAGTGTGCCGCATGTTGGAGCATGGACTCCTCCCCTCCACCCGTTCATAATGATGTTTGTTGTTTTTTTTTATTTAGCTACTGACACTGATTTGTACTAGGACATGCTGATTCTGATGAACTAAACTCTTAACACCCACTCTTCCTTCTTAGATTGAAAACATCACTAACCACCCCTTCCACTCTGTCCTTTATTTTTTACAGCTGTGTGTCTGGATTGCCCCAGTCTCTGGCAGGTCGACTTAGACTTTTCAGCAGGGATCTGCCCCCCTTGCCTTTGTTCCTAGTGACTGCCTGCACGGGTGGTTACCAGGGTAGAGCGTTAGCACGAAGGGCCTGAACAGCGGGGCCGTGATGGATATGAGCCCAAGTCCTATGGGCAGGGCCCGGGCTATGGGAAGTGCCCATGTCCCCAGGGTTTACTAGCGTGAGGCTCCTCCTGGCGGCTCATCCTTAATAAATAACCTAATGTCCATGAGATAGTGTTGAACATGTACACACAGCCCCACGCCTTGTGGCCTCAGAGGCGGGAGCCGAGTTAAGTGTTGATGATGGCAGTTATTTCTGTCAGAACTTCTCAGCCTGGATCAGCCCCATAACCACAGGCCATACTCGTGGTTAGAGTTTCTTTTTTGGATGATGAAACAAAGATAATTGATCAATTAATCCGTTGGTGTTTTTATGACACTCGCGAGAAGGGAATTGGTATTTTTGTGGTCTGGTCGGTCAGAGTTCATTTGTTATTGGTTAATTTGTGTCTGGTGCCACCATTCTCCTCCCCACCCCTCCCCCAGCCCACATACTCACATCCATAGTTCCTGGGGAAACTAGGGCTGGAAGAGATTGGTGAACTAGATACCTCCTTGAGCTTGGCCACAGAGAGCTAAGCATCCTTTCTCGGCAAAAGCTGGACACTGGCCATGCCCACAGCCACTCGTTCTGTACCCCAGCATTCCCTGGAGCCAGACACTGTGATGGCAAAGAGTGGGGTCACACTAGCACAAGAAGACCCTTAACAATTAAGAGAGAAGAGCTCAGAAGAACTACTGGTCAAGTGTACGTGACCACCAAGACTTGGTTTGGGAGAGCAGTGCTTAAGACAATTGATGCTCAGCTGCTCTCTGGGACGGTCAGGAAGCACCCCTTAAATAGCAAGGTGGGTGTGAAAGGGGGCATCAGGAGAGTTGGAGGGTCCAAGAATGTATGGACCATGGATCACATTAGGTTCGTGTGTTTGACCTCTAGGGCAAAGCGCTGGGTCTTGGAAGGAGAATTAGTGGTCCAATAACTCTAAATCCTGATTCCCTTATGTAATTTGCTGATCCCCCTAAGGACAAGTCAAACTTCTAACCTCTTGATGTAATTGTAAATGTTTCTGAGTTGGGAAAACCAAATACACTTCATATGCAAACAGCTAAATCATATACTTTGGACTTTTTAAAACAATAAAAAGGCATGCACAAGTTTCAAATTGCTTGTAAGAAATAATGAAAAGGGCATCCGAGTTCAAGTAAACAAAAGGAACAGTAATTTTAATGCCAGACAGCCCTATGTGATAGAAAGAGAAAAAGATTCTAATGCAGCCCCTGCATCCATCATTGGTTTATTCTCAAGATGCCCCAAACTGGGAGAAAGAGCAAAGTGGAAGAAGGAAGATCCAGGTGGACCCATCCTTTCTCAGGGGTGCCTATTGGCACCTTAGCATTTCATTCAGAAGATACAACTCCTGGTATCTGGGCTTCTTTGAGTAAGAAGTGGTATATTATTTTCCTTCTAAAATTCACAAATGCCCTGGGATTGCTCTAATTTCTGTTGTGGAACTCAGATACCCAGCAGTAGTTTTCTGACCCCAGAGCTTCTGTGACAAGGGGAAGGACATGAAGCTGACGATGATTTTAGGGCATAGTAACATGATAACTACAAAGAAGAACCTACAGCCTGCATGGCCAGAAATATACATTTCAACTACAGTTTCCAAGGGGATTTCGTAGGACCTGCCTGTAATATTTCTGACTATATGTTGTCTCTTTGGTACATTCCTTTTTTCTTGCACACATGATTCACATCCCTCTAGAAAATGCCAGACCTGCTTAATATTTCATATTTGTTATTGGCAAGGTTTATTTTTAAGGTACTGCTGTTGTAGTCTTTACATAAAATATTTGGGGAAAAATATGATGGCTGAAGCTGAACTCAGAGGGTATAATTAACCCCAGGGGTTTTCCTGGAGCAACATGCCAATTGCTGCTGAATTGCAAACCAACATTTACAAATAATTACGATATTGGTTTTGCTGAAATTACCCATAATGATTTCAATCAAAGCAGCCATCTCAGAACAGAGTGCACACTGGGACCCTCTGAATAACCCCCTCTACTGATGTGTCCCGTAAAGCACTGAGCCTCCCGAATGCCACGGCCCCATTTCTTCAGCCTCAGCCCCCGCCGCCCCCCAAACCCTCCCTATTCCGCCCTCATCGGGCATAGCTGGAGACTTCTTTTTGCAGAGAGCTCAGGAAATAGCTTCTTTACTCCTTATCTGATCTTAAAAAAAAATGGCTGGCAGTAAACATTTGAAGATGCATAAGACAATTGACTAAACAAATACTGCTCTTTCCACATCTTTATGTGCTTTCAATTAAGTTACATAGCCACAGAGATGGTCAGGATCTCTGTGAGTTTCGTTGAATGTGCACCTCCTTTAGAAATATTGTCATAGGAAGTGTTATGTTCCTTTCTATACAAGGACCCCTACCCAGCATTTTTTTAAAAATTGTTTATAACTCAGTTTTTCATTTGGCAAACAAAACCTTGTCTTATTCACCTTTGTAACTCCTGGAAGCCTACCTGGTACCTAGTAGGTACTCAATATGCATTTGTTGAATAACTCATGTTTAAATCACTCTAGATGACATACATGAATAATATATGATATAAAATGCTCTAAATTCTGTGAGACAGTGATACATACCAGAGTAACATGGTTGTCACTCAAATAAAATGATAGCAAGTTAGAGTGTTCTAACTTTGGTAAATGTTACAACTATGTTCTAACTGTGGTATTGTTTCTAGTGGTTTCTCTATGATTCCAACTATGTTTTTTTTAAACAAATTCAAAGACAGGAGAGTACCTTCATTAGGGCTGTTGGTTCCTACAGGGATCCCTTGGCAAGATTTTTAGTCATGTCTTTGAAGAGATTTTGGGTCGCTTTTCAAAGATAAGACCTTTTGAGATAACTAAGATTCTTAAAACAAATTTTTTTGAAAGGACAACTCTATACCTTAGAAATAAAGAATTGTTGGTTTTAGGGTGCTTTTCCCTAAAAGGGGATGAATGTTATATATTTTGTGTTCTGCCTTTTACAGTGTTATAAAAATAACCACGGTGATGTCGATAGTCCACCCTAGGGCAGTGACCTGGCTGAGGCAACAGATCCCCCAGGCTCTACTGTGGCCTCCTTAGCTTTCAGCTTAAAGTGGTCTTCACAAACATCAGAGAGAGCATCCCTTCTAAATATATACTCCCCCGAAGCAGGGTTCCTTGTTTGGCAGTATTCACTCACCCGGGAGCCCCCACTGTTCAAAACTGAGAGAAAATAATGAAGAAGGTGCCAGTACAGCAGACCCATTGGATTAATCTCTGTTTCCCTTCCAAGGAGGCCTTGGGGAAGGGCTAGGCCCTTGGCTGGTGGGTGTGTTGCAAGAACCACTGATGCCACCTCCTTCCCTCCCTCTTAAGGCAAATAAATCATTCATCACAGGGTCAGTGCTGCAATTCCGAACACAGAAAATTATAACAGCGAGTGTCCATCCCCATTCATCCTCAGGTCCCCAGCCTCCCTGGTCTGCCTGGGGTTGGGGTGTGGTACACTCACACCTGGAAAGTCCCGGGCCAACCGGGGTGAGTTGGTCACCCTAGTTGGTCACCCTAGTTAGTCAGTCAGAGAATAGAATCTGTAAAGTTCTACTGCGTCCCCTACCTCCATTTGTTCAGCGTTAGTGAATTACACAGACCTGTCCTACTCTAAAATATAATACATTCGGAGTTTCTCTTTAGCTCTGGACATTTATGATGATATAAGACCTAACTGAGTTATTATCTGAGGCTTAGAATGGTCCAAAAGAATTTGAAAAGTGTACATGCCTTGGCACTATCTAAACCAGATTTCTAAATATTTTCCACGGAATAGTTGGGGCCAGTGCCTATGTAGTGGCATAAAAACAGGATAAGTCTTTGCCTGAAGCCCTTTAATCTTTTTATTCTTGTTTCTCTTTTTCCTTAATTACTGGCTGAAGAAAACAAACAAATAACAACATTAAGGTTATGCATCTTTATTGTTGTAGCATTTATGTGTGCCCATTACTGCTACTTCCCAAGCCTAAATATGCACACTGATTACCATGGGATCTTGCTAAGGTAAGAGTCTGCATTTCTAACAAGCTCCCGGGTGATTCGCACGCTGCCAGCCCAGGCTCAGTGTCAGGGCTCTCCATTAGCGTTCTCTCCGTTTTTTCTTTGTCTTAAAGGAAGAGCAGGACACAGGGCCATTTTAAGGTTCCCAGAGTAGCTGAACGAGGAGAGTAGGCTGGACTGGACCTGCCAGAAGCCTTCTCATAAGTGGTCAAAGGTACATTTTTATCCAAAACCTAATGACGAGCCTTTCCTGGTTCTAGTCATGTGTCTGTGATTCTGTCTTCCAGAGCACAAGCCAGGACAACCCACCCAACAGGTGACTGTTAATAGGCTCTCCCAAATGTTCTATCTGAGGCCACAAAATCAATTCAGAGATACAGCTCCCACAGGAAGTGCAGGGTTCCCAAGTGTGTTAAATCTTCATCTTAACTTTTTGTATTGGATGTTTTCTCACCTCATTGCTTCCAGCATATACTAATGAAATAGTTTCTCTAAAAGTATATCAGCATCTTACTCTGAAGAGCCATCCCCGCCCTGGTAGCCTGTCACGTACAAGCTCATCTTCTGTCTCAACCTTGGACTCAGAGTGCCGCAAGCCGAGCACATACTGCCAGTAAAGGGAAACAGCAGCCTTCTCCTGCTGAGAAGTGCTGAAGACATTTTTTCTCTCCCTCTCCTCACAGAGAAAAGGACTTTCATGATTGTTACCTTAATATAAGATGTCAAGAATTATCTCTTAGTCTGGTGAGGCCTAAGTGCGGGGTACTACTTGCCTGTGGCAAATTGTGCTTTATTTAATTACAATCAGGAACTAAAATTATTTTTTTAATGAATCTAAGTTTTACCACTTAGATATCCAGGGGAGAAACTGGGCTGCTTTGAAAGATTATTGTATGCATGTAAGGTTTCTCTGTAACTGCCTCCATTTTCCCACATTTCAGGCTATTTCTCAAAATATCAGGTTTATCAAAGTTAAATCTTCAGCTGTAAGAGCAGAGCAGCTCGAAGAAAATGCAAGTACCAGTGAGAGACAGAAAAAAACAAAAAGCCTATTTCTAGAATGGCGAAAGGACTACGCGTACGGGAAGGGTGTTTCCCAAAACATTCCCAAAAGGTGTTATGTTTGGGCTAAGTAAGTCTGAGGCATCTAACCAGAATCCAAAGGTTTATATTTGCTGCCTTTTAACCATTTGAATTTCTGAGAAAGCAAAAGAGTCCAGCCCCACCCCACCACTACATCCTCCTCTGATGGACTGGGTTTTCATTTTGTGGAAGAAAATGTCATGCGAATGACCTGGCTGTTTCAGGGGAACCCAGCGCTCCCAAGCTCGAAGGGCAGATGGGAGAAGACGGCAACTCCATTAAGGTGAACCTGATCAAGCAGGATGACGGCGGCTCCCCCATCAGGCACTACCTGGTCAAGTACCGAACGGTGAGTGCCTCCCTCCCCAGTGGTCGCCCCTGCCCTGCACCCGCGATGCGCACCTTGCTGGGGCAACAACACGCAAAAGCCGAGGCTGGGCAGGGGCTGGGCAGGGGCTGGGCAGAATCACCCGGTGCCTTGGGCCTTAGTCAGGGTTTCAAATCTCTAGACGGACCTATGGCTGTTAATTGATGTCCACACTGGGGCCGTTTTAAAACCTCCGGAATGTCTGTGGTGCTGACAAACTCATTCCATGCCTGATTTTTCTGCCTTTTGAACTCTTGTACAAAGTTATTTTGCCATTACCCAGTACTTTTTGCAAATAACATGCTGATATCTAATCATTGCTACCTTACAGGCAAGGCACTATGATTACAAGAATTTTCTCTCCACCAGACCCCTATGAAGTAGGTCTTATGATTATTGCCACTTACAAAGGAAGGAGGGGCTTATGGCAGCCAGTAAGTGCCTGATCTCACACAGCTGGGCCCGCCAGGGGTGGACTCCAGGTCTGTCTGATTGAAGAGAGCGGGCCGGTTCCCTCACCTGCTCTTAACACCCACCTGAGCCGTTCTAATCTTGCTTACAGTGAGCTTGGCCCTAAGCCTTTTCTTCCTGGTTGGCTCACCACCCATCTAAGATTTCTGTCATTACCCCTTTCATCCCCAAGCCCCAGTTGAGAATCTTTCTCTCCCTTTTTGGTTTCAGAATGACCCTTGGCCACTGCCAGCCACAGCCAACTGCTGAGAGACTCAGAGGGAGTGTCTGAGCACTGGGAACAGTCTATGGCTAGGGGTTCTTACCAGTAGGAAATAATGAACCACAGAGCACTTGTCTTTCTCCAAATAGCCCCCAAGAAAGGTGTTTTCCAGGAAGTTGACTTAAAAAGCCCCTCCACCTTTTGATCAGCCCGTGTTGAAGTGAATTGTGAACCCTCACCTGGCTAGGCTAACCTAGAGCCAGTCCAGCACAGATCCCTAGGGCCGCACTTCGCAGCTGGTGGACACACCTGTCCGTCTGCTCAGCCCTTTCCCACGTAACTGCAGGGCCAGGAGTGAGCAGACATGGGAGGGAGAGCCTCAGTTGTCGCCCCTTAGGCCCAGTCCAGAGGCGGCAGCGTCTGAGAGGCTTCCTCACTATGGAGTAGAAGCCTGGACTGGAAGTGGACGGTGTGGTAGGGGGCGGGGGGATGCTCCTGCCTGTTGTCACATTGATGTGACCGGGACAGACCTGGGATCCAGTTCCAGTTTCACCACTTACCAGCATGTGACCGGAATGCATCATCCAATTTCCAAAACCTCCAATTCTCCTTTTGTAAAATGGGAACAAAATAGCTTATCGGGTTATTATAAAGATTAGTTACAATATATCAGAGAACCTGAAATGTGCCTGACACTTGGAAACCTCTCTACATGGTAAATATAGTAATTGCTGCTAAGACCCTGGCTAGGGCTAGAAATACCTCCCATAGGAGTCCACCTCACATGTCAGCTTCCAGAAGAGTCGCCATGACTATGCCAAGCAGGTCTGAGTTAGATAAAGATAAATGAGTCAGACACTGAGATAGGTTAGATTTCAACAGCCTTGAACTTCCTCTGTCTTCCACTTCAAAAACTCAATGTTTGCTAAATAGTATTATTACTATATATTAATATGTATTATATAACATAATGATTGCTTTATTAAATACTTGCCTTATATTCTGGATGTCTCTTTTGTAATGCTGTTTGCCAAGGAAAAAGCTTTTCAGAGAAGTTGGGAAAAGACAGCTGAATTTCTTTGTTTTAAATTAAAAAGGGACTATAGGGCGGCATATGCACAAGCTAACTTATAACATAGTCCGCTTCCTGGTTAGATGCTAAAGAAGCTCGCATTCCCCTCTAATGCCTCCCCACAGTGGTCATGGCCGTGCCACCTTCCTAAAGGCAGGTCTTTGGCTGATACAAATCATTTTTTCTGGAAAGATGGCTTTGCTCTAAGGTAAATCTTCCTCCAGCCTCAGCCATGGACTATATCACCTTCCAGGTGACACCGATGGCATGTTCTGCTCTTCCGGGAGAAGCCTTTCATTTAGGAAACATTTATCAAAACTTTCTGTGTGCCCAGCCTACACCTCTCCAAAGACCGAAGAGGTGGGCTGAGTGAGCAATTGTGAAACTGCCTGAAGACTTCTCAGGAATTCTGCCAAGCTCCTTCCACACTGCTGTGTTAGGAGGCGGTCACCTACAGATGGCTTGATAAACTCCCGCTCAGAATGCACTCATTGGTGGGATATAACTGGAAAGAGTGTTTAATGAGAAAAAGGGACACCTATAACTCCAGCTGCAAATTTTGCCCTGTGCAGTTCTCTGCTAAGCTGAATGCGTCTTCCTTGTGGGCACTCTGAAGTGCCCCAACGTTGGACCCAACAGCAAAATTTACACCTGAGACACCTCCAGCTGCAGCTGGAGAGACTAAATTACACTGCATGAAATAGAAAAGTCTAATTCAGTTCAACAGATGTTTGTTGAGCTCCCTGCTATGAAAGGGACAAATCACTGATTTGGGGCCACAGGCACTTGGCCCCAAACAAGACTGCCTCCCACTTTCCTGTCATCAGGTTTAGTAGGGGCCTGACAAAACCATTGCAGGCTTGTTGTTGGGCTATAATAGAAAATGTGGAAATCCTTTAGTGTGGTGCCTGGAACATAATAGAGGCTCAATAAATGATAGTATTTGTTTTTAATAAAACTGCAGCCTCTGCAGTGTTTCTGTGCCTGGGAGGTGAGGCACACACCTGTGAGCAACCTTCTGAAATCAAACAAGCAGCGTGTTTGCTTTATTACTTTCCTAGAATGTATTTATGCACATGGGCTCAGCTCTCCAGGTATAGCTTGGGGGGTGGGCATGGCTGGTGCTTGAGTCCCTGCATGCCCTGAAGGTGATGGGGCATTAAAGGGTTGGCCCCATGTCACACTGGGATCTGCCACTGTTTGTATTTGCAAACATGTAAGGTTGATCCCTGACCTGCCCCATCCTTAGGGTTTTTCAGGATGGTAAAGAATAAACACCATGTCCTACCATTGGCTTTTATTTTTATTATTTTGCACTAGTAGTTACCTTCCTTGTGTCTTGTGTCCTTCCCGCCGGTTTCTCCTAGCTCTCCTCCGAATGGAAACCAGAGATCAGGCTCCCATCTGGCAGTGACCACATCATGCTCAAGTCCCTGGACTGGAATGCTGAATATGAGGTCTACGTGGTGGCTGAAAACCAGCAGGGGAAGTCCAAGGCTGCTCATTTCGTGTTCAGGACCTCGGCCCAGCCTACCGCCATCCCAGGTACGAGTGCCTCTGCTTTCTGTGAGTTTCCCGCTTTGAATTAATGCACAAGTGCTGCACCTCCTAATGTGCCTGAACAACCCCTGAAAATGCTTGCTTACAGCCATCCTCATGACTGGTTGCCCATGCAAAGCTTAGGTTTGCTTTGTACTTATCTGTGCAAGTGGGTTGAGATGTACTGGACTTGCAGGAAGGCTTGGCCGAGCATCCTGGGCAAAGGTCCTGTGTCATTTGGCCTTGAAGGACTGATGCTAAGCCAGCCCTTGGGACCCCTCAGATGGGAGACATCCCAGCTCCAGCCAAGCCTTGGAAGCTGGTTGAGCAAGCTTCCTTTTTGAGACCTTATCTGCATCTAACATTTCATACAAGGATAACTGTTTTTGAGCGCTTTCTATCTGATGCTTGCTTACGTGCACAACCATGGACCAAATCTCTTCTCTTTGGGGATCCCAAGAGAAGGAAGACATGGTACCTAGTTAGTTGCAAATCTTACCTGCCTACAGTCTCTCAATTGAAACAAAGGTTAAACTGAACCACTTGAAACAGAACAAGTGGAGGAAGTAGATACTGGAAAATCCCATCTACAAAAGACAATCCAGTCTCCTAGAGATCATGATGGGAGCAGTTCTCCTAGGAGAAGCAGGTCCATCTCCAGGGATGCAGGACCAATTTGAGTGCAGGAATAAAGTTAGAGTTCTGCTTTCCAACCCAGCTACCTTGCCACCGATAGCCAGTCTCCTCCTTGACCAAATCCCTCACACCAAACAGAGCTCTCCAACATTACTCTCTCTGCTTTTCCAGACCAGCCAAATGCCCTCCATAGGCAGGAGAGGTGGGCATAGAACATATAGCTGCAGCCTGTTGGAGGGGCCCCGTAACCTCTGTCATGTTCATGTGTGGTAGGAAGAGGTTCTGATCTCCCAGTGGTCTAGGTTTGGCCCCCATCTGCCTGTCCTGTTATGTTTCCCTGGTCTCTCAGCTCGGCTGTCACTATTGTTCCTCCCAACAGAAGAGAGGCCAGAAAGGATGTGGGCTGCCTGCAACAGGGCTGTCTGTGTGAAAGTGGGTTATTCAAGCAGCAAGAAAATGAGATCAGCATGTGATTCCCAATGGTTGGTCGTGCGTGAATGTGTGTGTCAGATGGATGTGTGGGGCCTCCAGAATTTGGCAGGTGGGTTTGAAGCCACAGATCAGAGTGTCAATTGCCCCTACTCTCTGCATCGTCAGGGAGACCCCTTAGCACATGCAGGGTGGGCATGTCTCCACTGGCACGGCTCAGATAGTCAATGTCAAAGGCAAGGTAGCAGGTATGGCTACAGAAATGTTCTCACAACTGCATAATGGGATGCCCAAATGGAGGTGGGCCCTCCAGCCTCTGCCCTTTCTTTCTTGGCCTTCTTGGGTCAGTTTTTTCCTTAAAATCCATAGTCTGGTGTGAGTGTCCAGATCGGCTCTGCCTTTATGGGACACTGAGGAGCAGGGGGAGTGAGAGGCCTGAGTAACCCCTTTGCAGTGAGACAGATTCCCGATGGCATTTGTTTTCAGAGGTGAGACCCCATGGGCAGGCAACCTGGGCCTGCCGTGCTCACATGCTGGGGATGGAGAAGCTGGGTCAGTGTGTGTCAGATAGAGGAACCTGCCCACTGGAAATGTCAGAGTCCTTCTTGTTACTCGCCCAGGAGCCCATCCACCCAGAGGGTGGGAGGGGCTGCTTACCGCACTAGGGAGCTCTCCTGCACAGGTCTTAGAGGAGGCGGCTCTGTGCTGGGTTGCACTTACCCAGCCATTGCATTTGGACCCGAGACTAAAGCCTTTGAATTTTATAAAAAATACATTCATGGTGGCATTCTGTGGTCAGCAGTGTGGTAGAAAGTGACGGGCACAGAACTAGATTCTGTTTAATAGCACTGTGGGTAGGGGATCATGCAACAGGAAGAAGAGTTCAATTTATGGTGGAAAAGGCAGCGTCCTCTCCTTATGCACAGTTCGCTACACGTGCTGCTGCAGTGATCAAATGCATCTCTGCCACTATGTGTAAGAAGCTCTAGTGACTGGAAGGCTGCTGGTGGGCTCATCGACTCTCTAAGAGACCTCACCTTAGTCAAAGTATAACACTCTCCTAATCAAACTCTTGTATTTTACCATGGAGGCATCTGTTCTCTCACTTTAATTTCATTTGCTCGCTGACCCCTAACCCCTAAATTCACCCCGCTGTGCTGCTTCTGGCCTTGCTGAGCTTCAAACTGGCCTGATGGTAACAATACCGCTCTGTACTCTTCTCTAATCTTTGTCAGTTTAATTTACTAAGTTGAATTAACCTTTGATTCTTGCATTTTCTATATTTGACCTAATTTTTTTCTTTTTATCTATTTTTTTTCTCTGTTTCTGTCTCTACCTTCTCTTTTCTCCTCCCCCTCCCCTTCCTGTGTCTGTCGTCACACATATCACCTTGGACGTCACTGGGACATCCCCACTGCCACCTTTGTTTTTAAACAACCACATTCTCTCTGGGAACCCATTGCTTGACACCTGCAGCGACTTTGGGAGGCTCCTCTGCGTCCTACACCTTTGTCTCATTGCTTTTCTCTGCAGTGACTCTTCTTTTGCTTTGTTAGGAACCTAAGAACACGAAAACAATTAAATTTGCTTAAAAGCCCAGATCCTATGAGAATTATCAGTGCCCCCTTTGGAAGAACGGCCACAGCACCACACGCGCTATGTGGAAGAGGAAGGTTTGGCAATTGGAGAAAGCCGGACCTCCAGATGTTTTACCATTTACGTATATTTTTGTGCCACTTCATAAAGAATCCCCCCCGACACACACACACACACACACACACACACACACACACACACACACTTTTAGTGGCAGTACAAAATATTTGGGAGCTCTTTTCTTTCAACAGTATTTTAAGAGCATTATGGTAGGTTTACAGAGACATTTTTGAACATCTGCTACTTATTGCATTTTTTTGTTCTTACCTGAAAAATGATGTAGCAGAGGAAGATTTCTGAGTACCCCTAAAGCTTGTATAAGTTTGTTAAAATCCCCACATGCTCCCCTATTCTAACCCCATGCTCTTCTGCCTCTGAAAACATAGTTGGCTTTGCTTGCATTTCAGTGCCCATGGTAAGGGAGCCAGACCACTGTGAGCATTTTGATGACTTGATGGCAAATTAAGTCACCCGGTTGCCCATGCAGCAGAAGAAATTAGATTCATTGAGTGTTTCCTGGAACTGATCGAACATTCTGGGAGGCGCTCTGGTCCTGGTATTATAACCAGCACCCTATCCTGGCTCTGCGAACAGGGTCACCCTTTAGTGTGCCCAGCACCTGTCAACTTGGCGAGGCAGGTGTCTCCCCGATGTGGTGGTAGTTGCTGCACAGCTGCAGATCAGCACAGAGCCTCGTGTCTTGGGGATAGTGGTTCAGCAGTGACCCACATTATTGCATACGTCAGTCCCCCAGGTCAGGGCCATCCACTGTGAGTCAGACATGAACCATGTACCCTCCCCATACATACTCACAGGACAGCAGGGAAGGGACAGGCCACTCTCAGACTGCCCAACCTGTACTGTTAATAAACAAGGACTGGTCAGCCTGTCATGCTTCCCAAATGCACCATGCCCCCTGTTTGCCAGTGGTGACATTTTTAAAACTGGTAAAAACCAGCTGCTCCTCTGATGATGGGGAGTATGCCTCCCCACCCACACAGGAAAGCAAGTGGGGGGTGTTTGCAGAAGTCCCACACAGAGACTCAGGGTGAGTCTGCTTAGTAGCATTGTGTGTGCTTAGGGATGGAACTTGTACCGAATAAAAACCCCATCCCTCCTTTGTGGTCACATATCATTCTACATATCTCATCTCTGAGCATCTCCACAGAAGTCTGATTTTTGTTCTTTTGGTCTCTTTAATTTTTAGTTCTGTTGCTATTTCTTAATGTTCAGAGACAAGCCTTTCCCTTTGGGAATCTAAGTGATCCCCCATGGTTTTCGGGGCAGAGCTGCCCATGTCCCTCGCACCCGCAGCGTAGAGACTCAAATGCAGACAACAGAGGTCGAATGCTGCCCAGCAGCGAGGACAGGGCAGTGCCTCTGCCCGGCCTCTGCCGCCTCCAGCCCCCACTTGGTCCTCTTGCTCTGGGGCTTCTGCCTCCTCACACCAGGCTGCAGGAGCAGCCAGGTTCTTGGGCCCGAGGCAGAGCGCTGAGCAGAGGCGGGTGGTGCCTCCCGGCCTGCGGTGGGAATCCCAGGTCCGTTAGCAAGAGCTGGAGGGAGGGTAAGGGAAGAAGAGATCAGTCCTCATGCGGGTGACCTGTCACTGTCCTCCTGGCTTCCAGCATGCTCTTGATATCATCTTGGGCAGGAGTCATCCAGGAGCACCCACCTCAGGGGCTTGCCCCGCCCAGGTCCCAGTCCCACCCACAGGTGAGGGAGAGCATCAGTGTTTTCGAAGGGACTCTTTGGAGATCTTGCCCAAAGTAAGGGGAGGCCTGGCATAGCCCTGTCCCCTCAGCACATCCCAGGCCAGGCAGGCCTCAGCCGAAGCAACTTAGGGGTCATTGCAACTTAGGGGTCATTCAGACAGGCCCACTGTTTGTACTGAGATGCCCTTCCAGACATAGTGCAAGGACACACGCGCTCCCGGGGAGTTCTCGGTCATGGCTGCAGCCCCAGCCCCGCCGGGAGTCCCTAAAGTAGCGACCCCCAGAGAGCCATGCAGGAGTGTGCACTCCCCGCCTGTCCGCCCTGCAGCTGCCCGTGTATCCCGCGCTGCCCAGCTCCCACGCGCCGCAGGGTGTCTCTGCTCATTTCGGGAATATTTATACGGCGGGTTTGGATCATGTTTTTTCTACTAATAAGAATGCTAACATTGTTGTGTAGATAATCAGCGAGGCCTTTATGAAGTTTACACCTTTGCATTATTAAAGGAAATAACAGTTCATGTGCACTCTCCAGTGTGTTTTGATTTTATTTGATAGTTTGTCCTACAAAAATGTCAAAAGTCCTTTTCCTCCACCTCACGTTTACCAGGATAACTTTAATTAACCCAAGAGGGCCATTTAAATTGTACCCCAAACTTGAAGCCTGCTGAGTGGAGTTCCGGCAAAGGAGATGTTTTCCTTTCCTAACGAGGATCAAGGCGTTTTTCTCAGCTATCCTAGGAGCTGCTGTGGGTCACTGCCGCTTTGGACTTTCCTAATCCCCAGCAGGCAGGGGAAGGGGAAAGTGCCTTTGCAGAGCCAGGATGTGGTCACTTTGGGGTCAGGGGCACACTCTAGGCCACCAGATATACAACAACTCTGTAGCAAGGTCTCCTGATTAACAGTTCTCTTTAAAACTCAATAACAGAGGCTTACGCGATGACCTTATGATTAAGAGAATCTGAAAGTTCCGTTCGCAAGCCCTGCTCTGTTTATAATCACATTTAGTTGGACACTTCCCAAGAGCCCCCAAGACTAGCTTTCTGGTTAACGGATTCCTGGCTGGAGCAAGCAGACCTATCAGAGGTTTGTGAATGAACCAGAACCCCAGCCGAACAGTTCCGAGAGTCATGGGCTGGAAGGGGCTTTTCTGCTGTGCTGAGATCCCATGGCACAATGACCCAGGACCACCAGGCATCTGTAAGTGTGAGACCCATATTCTCATGTTGAAGCACTTAAGGAAGTAGGCATATGTAAGTCTCATTCTTGGGGCAAGGCAGTTCCCAATTCAGTGCCAACTTCTCCCACACCAGAAACCGCAGGAGATGGACAGTCCTGGCGTCAGATCCTCACTGTTCCGGTCAGTTCTGACCCCAGAGGTTAGGGAGAAACTGCTGTTAAGAAGTGCCATTTGCATGCAGGTGGGCAGGCAAGTATGTCATGGGAGGTCAGGAGGAAGAGCATGCAAAGAAAGACCCCAGAAGGTTTTGTCTTTTTCCTTTTGTAAAATGGTACATACAGTGCAGAAGATGACCTTTGTCCTTCTAGTTTACCTGCACGAAACAAATCTGTAACATCCACCAAGAGACAATGAATGTGGGTTTGACTTGAATACCTTTTCATCTGTGTCCTGGTAGTCCCCTATTTATACACTTCCTTTTACAAAGGCTACATGCCCTCTTTCTCCATCTTGAGGAAGACCTAACTTCCTCCAGAAGTCTTGGCTCTGAACGGTGAACTGGGTGGCTCCTTTTCCTTCAGGGATAGTTTTTGTTTTCTCCTCCTCCATTCAGTACATCAGTAGGTCAAGGCTACCAGGTGGGACTCCACAGCTCACCCTTGGGCGGTGAGTTGTAGGAACAGCTGCTACTCATTGTGACGCAGGGACAGAAGAGCTGGAAACAGTGGTCCTCCAACCCTAAGGTGCATGAGGATCACCTGAGTGCTCCGTCAAATCCCGATTCATGAGCCTCACACCCAGATATCCTGATTTATGGAATTGGGGAGCCCCAGAACCTAAATTTTTAACAAAGCACTCTAGGAATTCTGCTGTAGGTAGAAAAAATATTACACTGAGGTTTATTTTTCATATAAAAATAAAATTACAAGAAGCAATGAATAAAGGTGGGACCTACTGAACATTTTAGTTCTCCGGGTAGAAGTCCTTCTTGGTCTGCACTCTGGAGGAGACTGGCACGGGGGGCTCTGTAGCATGTCCTGGGTACTGTAGGACGTTGGTGTGCAATGACAGGCTCTTATGGTTGAAGAGGACTTGAAGACATTCACGACTCTGGGCTCTACCTGGTACGGGAACCTCGTCCAGAGCATGGATGTCCAGAGTTGCAGTCTGCCTACCAAGGGATGTCCAGCCTCTGCTTGAACACCCCCAGCACCAGGGAGCTCACCTCCCTAGGCAGGTCACGCCGTGTTTGAATGCCTTTGTTTGCTCGTTCTTTCTCATCTAGAGCTGAAATCTGCCCGCCACCCCACAGTTTCCACCCACTGGTGAAACCAAATAAGACTACTGTTCCTTCTCACAACACATCCATAAATATCTGGAGACAGCATTCTCCTCTCCTGGCTAAACACCCTTTTATTTACAAATGTTCTTTGAACATTTCCTACGTGTTGGGTGTTCCTAGATGCTGGGGAGACGTCAGACAGACAAGGTACCTACTAGGACATTCTAGAGGGCACATGTAAATGAACAGAAAATAGTCAATAGAGGTAAGAAGAGAATAAAACAGGTAATGTGGCAGATTTAGGGTAGAAGTGCCTGAGTAGATAAGAGATGGGGGTGGGCTGACTTTTGAGCTGAGGTTTGTAGGACAAAGAGCCACCCAGGAGGTGATAGGGATGGAATGTTCCAGGTTAGGGACCAGCAGGCCCTGAGGCAGGCACAGCGGTGTGTTCAGCAGGTAAAGCAAAGGCTCAGCCATTTGGACCACAGAGATGGGGTGGGTCAGTGTCAAGAATACAACGGCGGGAAGAGGGGAAGAGTCTACAGTACGTGGAGGGCCTTTAGGCCAGGAGAACAGATTTTACAACAAATGAAACAGGAGACCGTTGCCCTACTTTTTGCTTCATTCCACAGTCAGAGTCACCCTCCTGGCTGTCCTTGCCCTCCCCTGAGTGTGTGGCTGGCTTTGGCCATCCGTCCAGAGCAGTGCAGGCCTCCCGCTGGGTCTGAGTCCAGAGCATGAGCTGGACACTTCTGCTGACTCCCCCTCACCCAGAGAGCAGCTTCCCAGTAGGTTTTATTTCCTCTCAGAGATTGATTAGTCCCCTAAACCATACATAGATATAAACCTCAGAATGTAGAGCGAGTGCCATCGAGTCCAAAAATACATAGCCCCACCCCCTCCCGCCCCCGCCGCCAAATACACACGCACGAGAGTACTGTGATTCCTTCTTCAAAGGAAACACTCAATACCTACTGGGTACTGATGTCTGGAGACTGCAGCAGCTTGCAGCCCAGTGTCGGGATGGAGAGAAACCCCAAGGCTGATAACGACTTCCCTATTCAGGGATTCTGCAGGATCAGGAAGGCTTGCATCTCTTTGCTTTTGGGGGGTGGAATGTGTGAGGACATGGGGAAATACAGTGGATGGCTTTGTTCTGGTTTAGTAAGCTAGTAGGGGAAAGACCCGCTCTAGGTGACAGCAGGGACCAGTGGCCAGTTCCCTGCTGCCAGAGCCCAGAGACAGGGTAGCCAGAGCTGGGTCCTCAGAGCTCAGAGCCCTTTGCCAGCCTCGGGGCCTTCATGGGGCACAGGCTGGAATCTTCAGTGCAGGTTTGGAAGGGACCGGAGACAGCCCTGAAGAGGAGAGGTCGGGAAGCAAGACCAAGGTCCCAAAGGGTCCAAACATGTTTGAGAGCCTGGGGCCTCCTCCAACTGCATCCCAGCTGTGCCCTGGGTGGAGTGCTCATCTCTGTCATGCTACAGTGGCCCCCCCGTAGCACGAAGCGAAACTTGAAACAAGGAGCAGTGGAGTGGGACTACTGCTGGTTGCAGGGCCTGAGCAGAGACCCCTAGAGCAGATGAGTCCCTGCCCCAGGGACACACGCTACATGATACAAAGAAGAATGTGTGGCCCATCTGTGACACCTATTACCTTGGGTGCAACATTCCATTATCTGGTTTGCATGTGCTGGCAGGCCACGGGGCCTGGCCTGGTGCTCGCTAAGCAAAGGCATAGTGAGACCCAGGCATGGCCACAGGGCCTGCCTCCCATCAGCAGACCCAGGTGATCCCAGGGGGTCTTGGGGACCCCAGAAGCTTCAGACAATGTCTCGTGGTGGGGTGGAACTGCCAGCTCTGGAACTTTCTTCCGGAAAAAAAACAAGGCAGAAGTGCCCCCATTCCAGTATGGGATCACTGTTTCCACATGGGCTCAGAGGCGGAGGTCTGCATGGGTTCTTCTGCCTGCAGCACTGAGTGTTTGTCCCCCCACACACTGGTGACAGTCAGCAACCGGTCAGCGGCTCCACCCCAGGCGAATAGCATCAGTCACTGGGGGCAGCTGGAGGGAGCTGAGCCTGGGGCCCTTCCGTGATACCATCAATAGCCCAGGGCCCTGGGGGAGTTTAGGTGGACACCAAGGGAGCGAGACACAGAGGTCTGGTCATTCACAGTGAGCACAGCCCGACTGGGGATGCGGGGAGCTGCTCAAATGGGAGAATGTGTGTCCATCTGTGGTGCGTGTGTGTCCCGAGTGTGAGCGCGCCTGTTCATGGGGGCGAGCGTCACTGAGTGAGTCTGCTGGTTTTCCTAAAGTCTGATCCAAACATGCCTGAGCTCCCAGACGGTGAGTATTCCCAGACCTTTCACCCGACCCACAGGAGCTGGGGAGGCCCCCATGTCTCCAGTGTAAATGGCTCCTTTCGTCTTCCTGGGTGCAGTGCAGACGGATAAACCATGAAGCCATTGTGGGCCCACGGTGGGCCCTCTGGAGCCGTTCCTGAAGAGGGGAGAGTATGTGGGGTAGTGTTTTGGCCTCCTGCTGTGCCTGACATCATCACAAACCCAAAGGAAGCCCAGGGAACCCTCCGCCACCCCGTTTGGGACCCTGTCCCTGACTGCTCCGAGGAGCCACAGCCAGGCCTGCAACCAGCGAGCACTGCCGACCCGGCAGCTCCCAGGGCTCATGGGGACACAGCTAAGGGTCAGGCCTGGGGGAGGCTCACCGGCTCAGAGCAGAGATGGAGACCCATCTCCCAGTCCCCACTCTCCTCCTGACTCGTATCCCCTGGTCTATGAGATGAGGTTGCCATGTCTTCCTCTTGAAGACACCAAGAGACCCTATTGTCTCAATACATATAACACCAGGGAAGGTGTCACTCAGAATACAAATGCCATAGCTTTGTCCCGTGGGCCCTACCCCACCCTCACAGGCTGTTGCTCTGCAGGGTCTGGGGTCAGCATGTCAGCTCAGGGTGTTAACCACCAGCCATCCCTCTTTCTCCCTCCCACTCAAGCCAACGGCAGTCCTACCGCAGGCCTGAGCACCGGGGCCATCGTGGGCATCCTCATTGTCATCTTTGTCCTGCTCCTGGTGGTTGTCGACATCACCTGCTACTTTCTGAACAAGTGTGGCCTGCTCATGTGCATCGCTGTCAACCTGTGTGGAAAGGCCGGGCCCGGAGCCAAGGGGAAGGACATGGAGGAGGGCAAAGCCGCCTTCTCGTGAGTGCAAACCTGCCCCAGCCAGGGGCCAGCCGCTGAGCTACCTCAGTAGTTCCCTGACTTGGGAACCCCGAGGGAAAATAAGCATTAGAGGAATGTTTCTCCAAGTTTGGCCTTTGTGGGGGATCCCTGTTTGAAAAGCAGACTCTTGGGCTCAACCCCAGCTACTCTACTAGAATTTCACAGAAGTTTGAAAATCCCTACCTGGTCAAAATGAGGACATTTTCAGAGCTAAGCCTGAGGAGGTGGGGGGTTGAATGGAGGGACCAGCATTTGAGAGGCACACTTGCTTGCTGTCATTCATTCAGTCATTCATAAATCACTCAACAAATATTTATTGAGAATCTACTAAGGGCAAGGCACTGTTCCCAGACACTAGGGTATAGCAGTGAACAAAGCAGATAAAAATTCCTGTCCTCCTGAGCTGGTAATCCAGATGCTGTCCCTTCCAGAATCTCTGGAGAAATGGATCCTGAGCCAGTTGGCAGGGGCCTTTGTAGACCATCCCTGGGCTGAACTGGCTCCAGGCGAGAAGGGACAGAGCAGGGGAATAGGTGCTTAGCACCACCGGGTACCAGGCACAGTATATGCATATCCATCCACATACAGGTAGATATACGTGCATATGCTTACGTGTATATTAATACAAATCATTTTAGCACTTACCTGTGCTGGACACTCTGCTGAGCACTTTACATTCATTGCCTCAGTTAAGGTTCATAATAGCTAGGTGAGGTAGATACTATTCTTTGGCTGATTTTATAGATGAGAAAGTGGAGACAAGGGAGAGCAAATCGGGCGCTCAGGGTCACACCGCTAACAAGAGTGGGGACTCAGGGTGAGGCGCTCGGGCCTCGCTGTCGTGCCTCGCCACCGTGGGCCAGGCCCAGGTGCCCGAGCTATAGTTGGCTTCCCTGGGCGCCCTCCCCTCCCCCAGCGCCCCGGGACTGAGCCAGCTGAACTCTCTTTGCAGGAAAGATGAGTCCAAGGAGCCGATCGTGGAGGTGCGAACTGAGGAGGAGCGGACTCCAAATCACGACGGAGGGAAACACACAGAGCCCAACGAGACCACACCACTCACAGAGCCCGAGTACGTGGCGGGAGGGCGCTAGTGCCTCTGCAGCCGCCTATCGCCTGCCCACGCCTCCCATGCTTCTCCCCCACGACTCCTGGCCCAGCACTGCAAGCCGGGATTCTGGGACCCTTGGCTGAGAAATGCCAGACACCAGTCTTTCCCTACAGAGAAGGAATTCTTGATTCTATTAGGGAACATGTGGGTGCTTCTTGCCTAAGTGGGATTCCCTAGACCCTGTTCCCCTACACGTATCCTGGAGATGGCTTAAGGGGGCGACACTTCACTGAGGGAGACTGAGCTTTGAGAAGTTTAGCAAATTCTGTGCAGGACTTCCAGGAATCTAGGGTTTTCTGCATTCTTCACAGAAGGGTGAAGGAACCTGGGGACCTGGTAAAGCTCTCTGGCCCTCCTGTGCTCAGAAGCCTCAGGGACCCTCAGTCAGAGACAACACCTGGCTGCAGTTGTAATAACTGCCTGGCTTTCACGGGTACTGAGTCTGAAGTGAATGGAGTTTAATAGAAGCCAAAATCTGTGGCTGGGGAACCCATGGTTCTTAGGGGCCATTTGGAACACTCGTCGTCCGCCTTAGTCCCAACTTTCCCCATCACTGCCTACGGAGCGTGGCAGGACAGCGGGGCCCGATTCCTTGGGGACTTAGGACACCTGCAGTGGTGCATGCCGAACTGAAGGCTGCCTCTCCTCAAGTTGAGACACAGGCAGGGATCAGAATGGCCCTGACAGGGAGTCCTGTGCAGAGAGGTAGAGGGAGTCATCAGGAAGGAAGGGCCCGCAGGTCCCTTTTAGACGACTGCCACATTCTCTGTCGTCTCCTGTGTCCTCTTCTGCCCGCCTGGGCGTGTGCTTCCTCTCACGTCCTCGTTTCTCTGTGGGCCTGTGTCCGTGCCTGTGCGTAACTGCATGCCTTGCCCACAGCCCCTCCTTGGCTTCAGCCCTTCCCCCACCCCCCCACCGCTTCTCTGTCTTGTCTCAGCTTCATTGTCTATTCTCTTCTACTTCCTGTCCTCCCCACAGGCTGCCTGCTGACACCACAGCCACTGTCGAGGACATGCTGCCTTCTGTCACCACCGTCACCGCTAACTCTGACACTATCACCGAAACCTTTGCCACTGCTCAGAACAGCCCCACCAGTGAAACCACCACCCTGACCTCCAGCATTGCCCCCCCGGCTACGGCCATACCTGACTCAAATTCTGTGCCCACCAGCCAGGCCACCCCTTCCAAGGGGCCCGGTGTCGCCACCTCCTCCCCATCCCCAGCTTCAGCTCCCAAGGTGGCCCCCCTTGTTGACCTGAGCGATACCCCAACCTCAGCCCCTGCAGCCAGCAATTTGTCTTCTAGTGTCCTGGCTAACCAGGGGTCTGTGCTCAGCCCAAGTGCCCCTGCCAGTGTGGGGGAGGCCTCTAAGGCCCCCCCGGTGAGCAAGCCAGCCCCTGCTCCAGCCCCCACCTCCACCGGGGCAGCCAGTCCCCTAGCAGCAGCGGCTGCCCCTGCCACAGAAGCCCCCCAGGTCAAGCAGGAGGTTCCCAGCACCAAAGGCCCGGACCCTGAGCCCACCCAGCCCGGCGCCGTGAAGAGCCCGAGCGAGGCAGCCACGGTCCCCACTAGCCCGAAGAGCGAGGCTGCCTCCGTCAGCGCCACAAACCCTGCCCAGGGCGAGGACTTTAAAATGGACGAAGGGAACTTCAAGACCCCAGATATTGACCTTGCAAAGGATGTTTTTGCAGCCCTGGGCTCTCCTGCTCCCGCCGCTGGGGCCAGTGGACAAGCCCCTGGGCTTGCTCCTTCCACTGCAGACAGCTCTGTTCCGCCTGCACCAGCAAAGACCGAGTACGGCCTCTCTTTGTCTGCTGTCATCGGGTTGTGTCTGTGGTGGTGCGCGTTTGTGCTGTGCTGTGTCCTCCTGGCAGGATGTGTCCCCAGCCTAACCCAGGGCTTCTCTGAGGCAACTGTCAACCGAAGGGCTGGGATAAGGCAGAGAAAGCAGGCATGCGCAGCAGGCCCCTGCAAGCAGCCTCCTGCTCGCTAATTAGGCCATGCTAATTATGTTTCATCCTCATTGTCCTAGCAGTGGTGTCTGTTTTCCCTGGGGAGCCCTCGCAGTCAGGCCACTGACGAGCATAATTTGGGAAGTGAGCTAAGGAGTCCAAGGTGCCCTTATCGGCCACCCTGGAGCCCACAGGCAGTCGGTGTGTTATCCAGTGCCAGGCTGTGTCCCCACAAGAGCAGCGGTGTTATGCAGGATACAGAGAGGCAGGTCTCTGTGGGGAGAGGATGCAGCCCCGAAGGGCCCTGCACACCCCTACCCGGGTGTGCACGTGCACCCCACCTACTCTTGCTTCTCTTTCCCTTGAGTGCCTGGGAGGACTCGGAGCTCCCCAGTATCAAATGACTCTTGGGTCTTTAAGTTCCAGGGAAGGTCCTTAAGTTTACCGTTGTTTTTAATGTGATGCCAAAATGCAGTGACACTATCTGCGGCTTGGGTCTGAGCCTGCCCCCGTGTGTCCTTAGACCAGACCCTGGCTTCCTGAACTGACTGAGGCAAGGTCAGACCTAGGTTTATGTAGATGCTCCGGAGGCTGATGCCAGGTGAGCTGTGGAGCTGCCACCAAGAGCTACAAAGGGACACTCGCCAGGCGCCTTGATCTCAGTCAGGAAGGAAAAGGACTCTGATAGCCCTGCCCACTGGACCGCGACCCGCTCACTTGCCCTGTAGCTGGGCGGCCCACTCTAGCCTCTCTCCGGACTACCAGGGACAAAAGAGCGTTTTCTCTCACCCTGCCCAGGCAAGCCACAGATGCATCACCATAAAATACCAACTACAGGGCAGGGTGGGTGGGGTAGGCTGGGGTGCAGAAACGCAAGAGCAGGTGGTTTGCAGAAGGGCCCCCTGGAAACAGTGCTGGGGAGCCCAGCCTACCTCATTTATACCAGGCTGAGCTACTGCTACTGCAGCCCATCAGGGCAAGGAAAGGTTGCCCCTGCTACCCGCTTCCACCACCCCGGGTAAAGATCTAGGCCCCGGCATCAGATTTGGGCTGGAAAGGGAAAGACCCCATCCCTCTGATTTAGTGGCTCTCAACTTTGGCTGCATGTAAGAATCACTTGGGTGCTTTGAAAAGTCACCATGTCTGGACCAATTCTGGGGAAAGCTCAGCATCAGTGGTTCTTCGAGCTCTCAGGTGATTTTGACGAGCAGCCAAGGCTGGAGGCCACTGCTCTAACTGGAGCCCCTCCAGAGGAGCTGGCAGAAGAGTGAGTTCCTCCAGACTGTGGTCTCAGTGCTCTTTTCCCAATTCTCTGCAGGAAGGGCCCTGTAGAAGCAAAGTCGGAGTGCCAGGAGACAGAAACGAAGCCAGCACCAGCCGAAGTCAAGACGGTCCCTAACGACGCCACACAGACAAAGGAGAACGAGAGCAAAGCATGATGGGTGACAAGAGCCGAGCAAAGATCAAAATAAAAAGTGACACAACAGCTTCACCAGAGCATTTCCAATATCACACACGCGTGCACACACACACACACATCTCATTCCTCTAGTGTCTTTTGCCTTTAAAAAAAAACTAAACAGATAAACATGGGATCCCCTTTTTGTGGGTTTATAGAAAGGATTCCTTTGTTGCACACTCACTTGTTAAGAAAATGAGACAAAAAAGATTAAACCCACAGCCAAACTAGGACACTCCGTTCCCTGAAACCATTTAAAAATCAAACAAAAGTACCCCAAATTAAGAATCTAGGAAGCTCAGAAAGAAAAAAAAAATCTAGGTTTAGGAAGACTGCACTTGGCGTTGCCCGATTGGCACAGACCAGTTTCAGAGAAATACTTCCAGGCACTAAGACTAACCGAATGAACAAAGTCCAAGTTTATTTTTATACTTTCAGTCAAGTTTGAACTCTGTAAAACCTCACAAATAAGTTATAATTTCTGTTCACTTTGTATTTGTTCAGTATGCAAAGTGTGTCACCCTTTCTAGCTGAATTCAGTTCCCACGTAGACTCCTGTTTTGTAGGCCGAATGCCAAATTGCAGCTTCTGGGGGTAGATCTCAATTTGCAGTATTCAGATTTCTTTTTTCTTTTCCTTTTCTTTTTGTTCTTTTTTTTTTCCTTCCTGCCAACTTTGCTTTCCAGTGTTTACAAGTTGACAAATGTTTAACTCCAATTGTGTTTAAATGTCCATGTAAAATAGCTGCCTTTTCTTTTTACGCTGCGAGTACTGCCTAGAGGTGGGTAGGATCATCACAGGCTTGCTTTAGCACAGGACAACTTTACACGGTATGATTGTTTACAGTGGCGCGCCCCCCTGTTCTGATTTGAAATTTTTGCCTGCGTCCAACTCAGGTGAAAATCCATCTCATTCCGGAATGGTTTTGCTTTTTGTTCTCGGGGGTTTTTTGTGTTTCCTTGGGGGTTAGACCACTTTCTGATTAGCCACCACCTGCCTGTACCTGTGAAAAAGGATCTGCTCCCGGGCTTCCTGTCCTTCCTTTTGAAGGATTCCTTAGGCTTTGTTGAATGAAGCAGAGATTGTATAGTTGGGGCTGGTCTTGGTGAACACACGTTTTTACCCCAAACATCCCCTTCTTGTAGAAAGCCAAATAAAATATATACATACAATTTCCTTTTGAGCCCAGAATCTAGATTTGAGCGGAAGAGCATGTGTGCTTCAGGGAATTAGTGTCTTTTTTTGGAAATCGGTTGAAGTGAAGTAACATCGGCCTTCTGTTCACTTAGGCAGCGTTTGTAGAAACTAAAGAGAAAAAAAGCCAACCTGCTGTCTGGAATCATAACACAACTTTCCTGGATTGGAAACAAAGTGAGGGAAAAAATACAGAAACTTTAAGGGGGATGGGAGGGGGGAGAAGGGAAAAGCCAGCCCTTTGTATAGAAATTTTGCTTTTTTTTCTCATTCTACTTTAGAACTGCAAGCTTGTGCACTGTGGATGCGTGACTATATTAGTGTGAAACGTGTTATTGTCATAGTATTGAAATAAAACTTCAACATAGTTTGGTTGTGGAAGGTATAGCAGATAGTTCAGAAAAAAATATTCAGGAAACAAAAATTACTCAAAAGGAATTGAAGCCTTTAAACAACAAAAATGAATAAAAATGATGATGATGATGATGATGAAGATGATGCTAAGTAAACAGAAATCAGGACTCAGTACGTGCTCCTTTCTGAAGGTACAAACAGCAAGAGGTGAGGGTGGCAAGACTGCCCCTGAGTCCAATCTGCGGGCCACACTCCCCAAGGTTCTGACACTTCTGCAATCCGATCAGTGGCGACATGCTAGATTATAATTTCAAACTGTGAAAAATAATGGTCTTGTCATTTGCTAAATGTGGGGTTATTTTGCATTTTCTCATCTCCTGGGGATGGAAATGGAGGATCCCAGTCCACACTGCTCCAGCCCCTTTGACTCCAGGGCTTGCACAAATCTACGATTCAAATGCATAGGCCCTCAGGAGCAAGTACCTTGAAGACAGTTCTTAGAGCACACAGCAGAATGGGAGCTCCTGGGTGTCAGGCGGGAGGATCCAGCAGGGGGTGGTGAGCTCTTCCTGTCATCAGGTTGTCAGTGGTATCAGTCCTTCATCTTGTGATGTTAATGGCTTTGAGCACCTAGGCCAAGCCCACACTATACCTCATGGAGACTGTGCATTTCATTTTGAGCGGTCATGGTTGGGCAAAACAAAAAAACAAAACTGATGCTTGTTCTAATAACAAGGAAGAGAAAGAGGTATAGTCAACCCTCAGATAGCCTGACCCAGGACAGCAGACCGCCCCCCTCCGCCCAGAACCCTGGCTCCACCGTTAGCTGGAACCCAAGACTTCCCACCTTTCGGTCAGCTTCTCTCCCATTATACACAGATTTGCCTCAGCATGCATGAGCTTTCCTTTCCTTAAACAAATTAAAAAATAAAACAGAGCAATGCTTTCTCTAGAATCAAAGAGGGAGTCACTTTATTTTCAAGATATTCTATCTTTTATGTTAAGAGATAAAAGCTTATAGTTTTTCTCTTTTAATTTTTTTGAAGGGGGGATCAATCTGCCAGTTTCCAATGTCTGTGTGTCTCTGTGTGTATGGGCCATACATATGCACTCACCTAAATGCCGGCACGGCCAAGTCCCGCCGGAGGGGCACGCACGCGCTGCGCACGGGTCTCCGCACACTGACGGCGTAGTGTACATAGTGCAGCTTTTGAAGTGGAAACTCTATTTTCACACTTTTTTATGGAGCCTTCCAAGTCCCAGGTTTTCACTCTAGGCTGTCTGTCTGGATGGTGGTTTTCAGACCTCCATTAACATCCCTACCCAGCATTCCCAACGTCGGGGGCCTTCTCTCTTGTTACAAACTTTTTACCAAGTGAAACATCAAGACCACCTTTGTTTCCATTCTCACTGGTGTAAATACTGAGTACTAACTGAGAATTTTGACTTTGCATTCTGTCAGAATACTTGTGTTCAATAAAAATTGAAAGAAAAAACACCTGTTATGGCCAAACTGGAATTTATTTCGATTCGGCGAGAGCCTGTCACGTGAATCAAATGTGGAAATGCCTGCGTGATGTCTTTTTCTTGACCTGTGAACAAGGTCAGTTAAACCCAGTGTCTTGAGCTCATGTTGCCTGAATGATGGCTTCTAATTTTTCCTCAGGTTGATAGAGGAATTCTTGCGTAGAAGGACCAGATATCAGATTCAAAAAGACTTCGTGCAAATCCTAGTTCTGCCACTTCCTTGATCTTGGAAGAATTTACTTAATCTCCCCGAGACTCAGTTTCCTCTTTCGACAAACTGGAACTATCAAGCTCATAGAGTTGAGGTACTGGTTAGTGAATGAAGCCATGTATATGAAAGTCAGTGTAGCACTTTCTTGGCACATGGCAGGTACTGAACTAATGAGATTTAGTGCTGTTGCCAGCCGGTGTATGATAGCATCCAACCCAATTGTAATAACAACCTGTACCTGAGCTCCAAGGTCCAAAGCAGGAGACAGGCACTCGAGGCTTATTCTAGAACATGCGATGCCCCTCCTTATCAAGTACCCCAGAGTGAGGGGTGTGAACAGATGACCTCCCGGCACTTAGAGCCTTAACTGAGCTCCCTGGAGTCAAAAAACTTTGAGCTAGTCGGAGTGAAGAAAACACGGCTTCAGCTCAGAATTCTCTCATGTACCCTTCTGCCCAGCTGTGTTTGGGAAGAAGCAGTGTATAAAGTTGGCATAGTCTATTAAACTATGAATCAGGGGTTCCTGGAAAAGACCTAGGGCGAGGAGAGTGAGACTCCTAGGGACCAAAGTGTAAAGAGGGCCCCCTCTCAGGGCTGACCCTGCGCCTGCATGAATCTGAGTGACACCCCCTTTTGTGCCCCACGTGCCTCACCCTTCGCATGGCCTGGATAGTGGAGTCTTCCCCTGAGGCAGTGTCTGCATTCATTCAAGGACTTGTTCTTTCACTCGCCGCAGGGCTCTTCCTAATTAATACACAAAACCTTATTCCTGTATGTGATTTTCTGTGCCACATATTTCCAGCGGCATGGTGGGGTTAGAGGAGGCGATAAAAACAACATTGCTTATCAAGATTTGGAGAAATCAGTCAATGATAGCCTTCATTAATCCATGAAACCTTGCTTCCCGGGGCTTTGACTTTCAGGCTAGTCTCTCGGATTCACTCAGTATTTATTGAACATCTCCGAGGTGCTCAGGGTATCACCGCAAACCAAACAGCTCTCTCTCATGGAACAGTCATTCCAGTCTGGGGGTGGGGCAGACAGTAAGCACCTCAGTGCTGTGTTGTGATGGTCACTAGGCCTGTTCACCAATATCCCAGTTTTGCTTTTTCTCCTTCTGGGCACACGATAGGATTACATTTCTTTGATCATTTAAAGTAGGTGTGCATGGCCACGTGGCCTGCTTTGGTCAGTGGAATACGAGCAGCACAGTGCATGTCACTTCTAGGAGAGCCTTGACAGCCAGTGCATCTTACTGTGACCCTCTTCCCTGACACAGCAATCAGCAGTGCTGCAGGTGGTGGGAGTGCCATCACGTGGGCCCACAGTGAGGGGCGTGAGCAGGTGACTCATGAGGGACATGGGGGGTGCATGTGGTATAAATCCAGTGGTGGTCTGAGAAATGTTTAACAGCCAGCTCTCCAAGGGGGGATGTATATGTGTATGGGATGTGTATGTGTGCATGTATTTATCATAAACTTCACTGATATAAAGAATGTAATTTACAAATAATAAAATATATAGTACTCTATATTGAAATTACATATATTTCATTGAAACTCACAGAATGCTTTGATTCATTTTTGCTGAAGTCTTGTACCCATAATCAACTTATGGTGGTAGTTGATAAGTGAGTGCAACTCCAATGTAGATGTTGGTTAATATATTCATTTATGTTAACTAGTAAGACAAAAGTGAAACAGGGAAGATGTACGTGTCAGAACGTCGCTCACTAATCAGTGGTGTGAGCAACCTCTGCTGAGTCATATATAGGTGTTTGAACACTGGAACACTGCCTCAATTGTTTGTGCTATTCATAGTGTAATGGCTATAGTCATAGCGCATTTTTTAACTTAATCTGCATCATAAATATTTTCCCTATCAGTTTCTTAAGCCTAGATAAACACACACCAAAAAAAAAAAAAAAAATCAAACCCTGATTTGTAGCACTTACTGATTTCAGTGGTACGTAAATCTCAGTGTGGCTGACTTCAACTGGATGAGAAGTGAGGTGGAGACGCACACCTACCTTCACGGTAGAGTGTTTCCCCCATCCGGATAAAAGAGACATAAATAGCTTCAAGCACAGAGATAATAAAACTATGTAGTAATAACAAACAGATACATAAATAGTAAAACGCAGTAAAATAACAAGTGATACACGTTGAGTAGTTATTGCCTTCATTTTTAATATAATTTTAATGGTAAATTTATGTAATTTAACTCTGAACTAACAAGTGACTCAAAAATTTCCTGGGAATTTAAAAATTGGCTCTCTCGAGCCAGTAAAACTGGCTCCAGCACACCGTTGGATTGGATAACCCTCTATGTTATAAGCCCCTTCACCTTAGGCTCTGTTACCACAGCATTATTTAACTTAACATGGCTAAATCGGGGAGAGGGGCGTGCTCTGGATAGCCATAAATCAGCCATAGGTGAGTGGGAGGCTGGATCACCCCTCTCTGAAAAGGTGACACTTAAGGAGTGACCTCAGAGAAGTAAGGGACTGAACCATGTAAATATCTGAATGAAGATATGTCAGGCTGCCCTGGCTGGTGTGGCCCAGTGAATTGAGTGCCAGCCTGCAAACCAAAGGGCCGCTGATTCGATTCACAGTCAGGGCACGTGCCTGGGTTGCGGGCCAGGTCCCCAGTAGGGGGCGTGTGAGGGGCAACTAAACATTGGTGTTTCTCTCTCTCTCTCTCCTTCCCCTCCCCCTCTCTAAAAATAAATAAATAAAATCTTTTAAAAAAAAGATATCTCAGACAGAAAGAATATCAAGTGCAAAGGCCCTAACGTGGGGACTTGCTTGGTGTGTTTAAGGAAGGAGCAAGCAAACCAGTGTGGCTGGAGCAGAAAGCAAGGGATGGGGTGGGGCAGAGGCATAAGAGTCACGAGACGAGTCAGGTGTCTAGCTCAGAGGAGTCTGAGCTAAAGCACACGGGGTCTATGCCCTGTCATTCGCATTTTGGCCTTTTCTTCAAGCGAGATGGAAAGCCACGGGAAAATTTCAAGCAGAAGCCTGACATGACTTGATTTTTAAAAGCCTTCTTTCTGGCCTTCTTTCTCTTCACTGAGGCGGGGGAGCAGCCTCCCCAGCAGATGCAGATATGCAGATTTTTGTGAAACCATGACTGGCAAGACCACCACCCTCAAAGTTGAGCCCAGTGACACCCCTGAGAATGTCAAAGCTAAAACCAAGACAAGAAGGGATTCTGCCTGCCCAGCAGCTCTGAATTTTGCAGACAAATAGCTCAAGGATGACTGCACTCCCTGACTGCAATGTCCAGGAAGGGTCCACACTGCACTGGGTAATTCGTCTGTGGGGTGGCATCATTGAGCCCTCCCTCGGCCAGTTCGCCCAAAAGCACAACAGTGACAAGATGATCTGCCGCAAGTGTTCGCCCCGCCAGCCCTCCCACACTGTTGACAGTTTCAAGAAGTGCGGCCACACCAACAACCTGAGCCCCGAGAAGGTTAAAGAAGGCCCCTCCACCACCTCCTCTGCCCGCAGAGCAGCCTCCTGCCTGAACTCAGTGGTCCTGGAGTCTCAATAAAGTTTCCCTTTCGTTGACTGGATAAGTTAAAAAAGCAAGTGGCCGTGGCTGCTGATTGGAGAACAGACTGCAGGAGGGTGAGAGAGGAAGTAAGCCGCCCAGCTGGGCAGCAGTAGGGTAAAGGGGAGAAGATGGTGGGCCTGGGGCAAGCTGGTTCCGGAGGAGGGAGGGCAATGGCCGACTCTGGCTCCCTAATGGAGACAAAGCCAGCGAGACTGGACAGTGGGTTGGATGTGGTTTGAGAGAGGCATCAAGGATGACACCCAAATTTGGGGCCTGAGCAATTGAAAGAGGGGGGTGTTGCCATTTACTTTCCCAAAGGAGTGGAGGGGATGCAGATTAAGCAGTTGCAGACCTTGATTCTGGACAGTTTAAGTCTGAGATGCCTGTAAACACCCTAGTGGAGATTTTGAACAGGCTGACGCTCAAGGGCTCCTTTCTGGAGACACATATAGGAGCTGTCAGCATAGAGCTTGTGTTTAAACCCCTGGCACTTAGTGAGGTCACCAGGGAAATGGATATGGATTAAGAAGAGGAGAGAATGAGCAAGGGTCCCAGAAAAAAAAATTCACAGGCAGCTCTATGTCAAGGGAAAGCTGAATGACCCTTTCTCTGGCACTTATAAGAGTGGCATTTAGATGGGGGAGGGACAGGCCTATATCGAGGAGGTGAGAGGCCACCTGATTCCATCAGATTCCAGGCTGTCACTCACCGTCACAGGCAGAGCCCTGGCTACACCTCTCACTTGTGAAATCCTTGGCCTTGGACTCACGATCCTCCTTTCTCCCAAGTTCCACCATCGCCCTCGGTGGCTTGAGTGCTTTATGCAGAAAAGCTCTTCAAAACACAGGTCCCTCCGCTTGACATCCTTGTCTCCATGACCTTTTCTTCAATCCAGTTAAGCCATCTCATGTCTTGACTAACCCTCAGACCCGATCATCACCCCAGCCGCTCTGCCTGAGCCAGATTTTCAGATTCCCTGCTCTCCGACACTGTCTTAGACCTGGCCAGGCCTCTCACTCAGCTACTCCCAGTGTGTCATTCCTTGTCCTTCCTGAGGCCTCTACTTATTGGCTCCCTGATTTTTCGTACTTACCGTACCCCCCCTTCACCTTCCTACACATCCAGCTTTGATTCTCTGGTCCAGCACGCCAATGACTCACTCACCAATATTAAAACCTTCCTGGCCTTGATGTCCTGACTTTGCATCTGTCTTTAAAATGCCAGCCCTGGAAAATCATCTGTCTGCCATCTCTTTGTTCACACCTGGACAGCCAAAGTGCTGTTCTACAAAAACCACATAACCAGACACATTAGTACCAAGAGATAATTAAAGTCACTCTCAACTAGCTCCGACACTAGCACTGCCCAACAATCCTACTAATATTTCTCACCAACTCCTTCATATTTCCTCTACAAAAATGTCTTCTCTTTCCCCCACACTAACCCCTCCCTCAGCCATCACTTCCATCTCAGCTAGTGGCTGGTCTCACTTCCTTCTTCTAATGGAAGGAACACGCCCCACTGCCCATCCTAAATCCACAAACCCCCCATGTCCATGTCATCCCCTCCTCCTTTGCTCCTGCACATGGGAAGCAGCATCGCCCCTTTCCCGGGGCACTGACCTTTCTCTCCTACTTTCAGTGGGTCTTTCTTCATTCATTCAGTATCTATTCAACAAGCATTCACTCAGCATTTGCCAATGCCAGCGACTTTTCCAGGTGGGGGGTGGAAACAAAGACCCCACTTTTGTGGCACTTACACTCTAAATAAAGATACATAATAAGTCCTTGATGATAAATGCTGTAAGAAACATGCAGAGAGGCAAGGAGTCTAGCAGGTCATGAAGGAGGAACTTCATTTTACATAGAGTAGTCAGGGATGTCCTCTCTGAAGAGGTGATATTTAAGCAGGGACCTACAAACATGAGGGACCACTTGTTCCAAGTAACCAGAGCCTTTCTATACTGGCAAGTTTGGGAGTAAGTAAGACACCAGAGCAAATATGAAATGAAAATTTTTTTCTAATATTGAATGTAATTTTTTTCTTCTAGCTGCCATTTCATGGAATGGTAGAAATGTAATCTTCATTGAGTTAAGGTCCTCCCAGCCTCCTCAGTGTTCCTAGTGAGATCTCTAAGTTCCGCTCTTAGCCCATTGCACATCACTCCGCTTTCATACTCCATGTGCCAGAAAGAGTGAAAATCTGTATTTCCTTAACAATGCCATGTTCTTTCTCGCCTCTGGGTCCCCACTTGACCAAGTATCCCTTGTTTTCTCTGGAACACTCTTCAGCACCCCCAAAGGCCATACCAATCCTTGACTCTTACTTCATCCTCAGGTCTCAGCTTAAATATCACCTTTCCTGGCACCTGATCCAGGTTGCATATTCCTCTATTTCTATGGGCTGCCCAGGACCAGTATACAGCTGGCACTCGCAGGCACAGTTGTACCAGGTTATTAAAAAACTGAAATGCTTCTTCACTGTTGTAAGTAGCTGCTTTCACCCTAGCCGCCCGCACACAGGCTCCTTCAAATGGCCCTGAGAGCTTGCAACTCGAGTCATAGCATCTAACCCAATAGAGGGTCTCCAGGGTTCTTCTCTGGTGCTATAACAGATGCCCATCATATACAGTCTGTACCATATTTTTAACACTCCTTCTAGTTATATCCTAAGACCCCAGTCTTCATTTGATTTCTAATGTGATGTTTCTCTTCCTCACTGAACTCTAGCTCCTCCAGGGGAGGCTCTATATCTATCTTATTCACTACTCTCCCCCTGCACCTTGTGCAGCACCTTCCACAAGGTAGGAACTTGGTATTTGCTAGCTGTATGAATGACTGAGTGAGTGAACACAGGACTGAAGTGATAATATGTATGCACACCAGCCATGGTTACCCGCCACGTTCGTCTTCACCTTTGCAGTCTATGTGTGTAAGTGCAAATAGAGCCTTCAGCCGACCAAGGAAAATGCCTAGAACTTGAATCACACAGCACTGTTCGCTGCCCAGAATCCTGAATCCGGGGACCATGGCAGGCGGGGGGGGTCCAGTCCCAGGGCTCACTTGCGGCTGGAGAATGTGTACTCTGCCTGCCCCAGCCCCTGATCATAGGTCACCATCCCCCCGCGTCCTCTAGCTGGTGACGATGTCCAGCCAGTGATGAGCTCTCCTGTGATGAAGCGGGATGAGAAATCTTGGGTTAGGAGACCCGGAATGGCAGGAACATTGCTACTGGACTTACCCCATGCCTGTTACTCAAACTCATGGTTTCTGGTAGACAAGACAGACCAAGCAAAACCGGGGACCCTCCTTCCTTGGGGTTCTCTCCAAGAGGGAAAAAACCTGTGTTTGGGAGACTGGGAAGAGCAAACAGGAGGCAGAAGAACAGGGCAGTAGGATCCGTGAGGTGCCTGCCAGTCCCCAGGTCTAGGCGTCCTGGTTTGGCCTTCCAGACAACGGCACTGGGCTGCTTCCGCTTCCTGAGCAGGTGAGCCCGGGAACTTGGCTGTCAACCCCAGCTCAGAGAAAGTAACCCCCAGGGGTCTGTCTGTCTGGAGGGCTTCCTGCTGTGATGGCCATCAACAGCCCATCAGAAATGCAGCAGTGAACAGGAAGAACAAAGTTGCAAAGATATCTGCAGCTAATAGGGGATGAATTTTCCGGAGGGAGCCAGTTTGGAACCCAAGGGCCCAACCCACAAGTTCTCCCATACTCTCTGTCCCAGAGGAAAGGCAGTGGGTCTTCTGAGACAAGGAGAAGGTCTCTCTAGGCAACCACAACCACACCACGAGGCCTGGGCTGGGAAGCTAGCGGCAGCACCAGTCCTCAGCCACACTTGGCCAAGCTCTCCATCATCCCCTATACCAGGCTTCTGAGTCTCCTGAGACACTTGTTTAAATTGCACATTCTTGGATTCCAACTGCACAGAGACTGAGGCTGCAATTTTGGGGCATCGGGTTTGCTGTAGGTGGTCCCTAGACCGCACGCACAGTATACTGGCAGCGTGTGGCTGGGGGCATCTTGCCCAGCCCTGTCCAGCTAAGGGCCGGGGAGACGCTCCTTCGAGAGGTTCCTCAGTGTCACAGGGAGAGGCAGGAAGTTCTGCAGACACAACTGCGTCTGGATGTCAGCAAGACACTTCCCCAGGCTCAGCACAGTTCACCACGCAGGTTGGAAAGCAGGGTTGGCGTCCCAAATTAGTCCAGCCGTCTGTGGCCGGGAGCAGCTGACACAATGTAATGTCAGAAGGAGTGTTGTCAGCTCCTGTACACAATTTGAAAATCCAACAACCAGAGCGCATGCTGTTGGCAATGGGCCTGAGCAACAGATCATATTTTTTAAAAAAGAAAAGAAAGAAAAAGAAAAAAAGAGCATGGCTTTTTAATTGGCTACAAACTCAGTTTGAGAAGTGAGGCAGTATAGGCATTCAAAAATACTTGTGTACTGACATAGATGGTTCTTTTTTATTTTTATATTCTTATCACATTAACCCCATTTTATAGATGGGGAAACTGAGGCACAGGGAAGTGTCATAACTCACCCAAAATCACAGCCAGTAAGAAGCAGAGCCAGGATTTGAACATAGTCATGAGGTACAGCATGCCACCACTCTGCCCTTCCCTGGGTGAACCCCACTGTTGTACTGTGTCTCTCCCGAGGAGGAGGCATGTCCAGGGCAGAACCACCAGAAGGTGAAGGAACTCAAGGTCAAGTCTGAGGAGGAGTGTGGGAAGGAGCTGTGCATGCTTCGCTTGGGGAAGAAACCGTGCAAGCAGAGTGGGAGAGCAGTGGGGCAGAATCCAGGAGACTTCAAATGGCTGCCTCACACTCCTGAGGACTCACGTAGACCAACTTTATAGGAAAACCAGCATTATGCACACAAAGGGACACTACTGTCCCACAGCAGCCCTAAAAGCAAGAGGGCGAGTCTCTAAGTAGAGGCTGGGCGGCCACTCCTCAGGCACGGGGAGAGGAGCCTGACACCTCAGGTGCACAGGTGATTCTTCGGGTTCTAGCTGCCTTTGACAACAGTGGCTCTGCACTCCCACAGTGGGCTGGGGCACTGAGTGCGGAGGAAGCACATTGTCAACTGAATCACAGCCATCATTCGAATTCACCTTCCAGTTGCAGCAGAGAGGCCGGGCCTGGGCAGCAAGTACAACTTGGGATGCTGAGGAGAAGGGCCTCTAGAACAGGGGTGAGACTTGCCAAAGGCAATTTCACCTGCCATTTTACCAGGACTTGCCCCCACCCTGGAGATGCTTTAAGCCCAACCACATCCCAAACAAAAGATTATGGCATTTTCATTTACTCACTTATTCAGTATGTATTAAGGTCAAATATTTATTTAGCACCTCCTACACATCAGATATTATGTTGGGTAATAGGGGTATGGTGACAAATGTTACAGATAATGTCCCTGTCCTGATGCATAGAGCCTGGCACACTGGAAGGATTACACACTCCAAAGAGAGAGCTACATCTCTTGCATCGGACTCCGGCATGTCCAAGCTCTGTGGCCATGGGCAAATACTCAACCTCTCTGAGTATGTTTGTCTCATCTATAAAATGAGAATTCCTACTTCCTAGAATGTTTTGAAACTTAAAAGAAACCTAGTACATAGCATGTTATAAATTGGCATTAGTACTTACATTAGTCAGGGTTCTTAGCATGTAACTGAAGCTAACTCCAGCTGATTAAGCCAAAGCAGGATTTTACTAACTGGATTTTGGGTAGTTCACACAATCATGAGAGGTCTGGAGAACAAGTCTAAAAGCCAAGCTCCCAAAAGCAATGCCCATTACAGTACTGCAGAACTGACCTGATGAGAAAGCCACCTCTGCCCACTCCACCCCCAGCAATGCCACATGCGGGTCAGGCACTTGACCTTCCAACTGCTACTACATACTCACCCCACCCCACCTCCAAAAGAAATCCAATGCCTCTGTATCTTTGCCAGAAAAATGGGTTCCAGACAGAATCTCTCTCCTAGCCAAAGGCGCTTGGGTCTCAACTATGCCTGGTAGTAGCTGCAAAGAAACCTGGGGAATGGTGCTTCTGCTTTGGGGAGGTAGGTCTCTGAAGCTGGAACTTCCTCCAATGTTCAAGAAATGCCAGGCGGACAGAACATGACAAATGTCCACTCGGGTCCCTTGCCCAGGCTGTTCACCAAACATGCACCACCTTCTTGCCAGTCATGCAAACTCCTGGTCAAGACGGCCCGGACTCACCAAAGCCTCCCTGTCCCCACCCTGCAACCCTGACACATCACTAAAGTCCTTCGAATACATCTATCCACGTGCAGGTCCCTATGCCCCCAGAAGGGCAAGTGTCAGGCAGGAGACTTGGGGAAGGGTGGGACCCTGAGCTCCCAGGGGAAAGCCTAAGTGAGCAGCTCCCCAGGCTAGGACTTGACAGAAAAGGGTGCAGAGTGGGCTAAGCCTGCCACCGAGTGGTTGTTATGAGAACCACAGGAGGACCAGGACTTCCATCCAACCCAGCTGCCTGGACAGCCCTGACTTCCCCCAGGGCCTAGGAAATCAGCAGTCCTCCCCTTCTCATGAATTGGGTTGTCTACATCTGATGAACTCCAAAGGAGATAATGATATCTAACATTGGTTTGGTGCCCTGCAGAGTACAAAATGCTTTCATGCTGTAGCAATAATTACATGACAATATTAATTATTGTTGTGGTAACTATCATTAATTAAGGCCTTACTATGTGCCAGAAACTTTAAAATTGCATCTCTTAATCTCCGTATCAAAGCCGTTGTGGCAACCATTTTCCTTTGTTCTCCCAATAGCACCTGAATTTGGAGGGTGGTGGGTTGGGGGGAGGTTTCTCCTTCTATTCCCAGGACTTTTATTGAAACTACTGGCAAAAAAGAAAGCCACGGAACCCATGAGAAAAGGTGCCATTCTGAAGAGAAAGAGTGCCTGAGTCTGAAACCAATGTACAAAATCAGAACAAACCCAGTGGCATTGGAGCCCCTGGATCCATCCATGCCTGAAAAAGTCTCCGCACTTTTCAGTTTTTTGAACCAACGTAGTTCACTTTACTTAAGCCTATTTTGATGAATTTTTTTACTTGAAAACAAAAGAATTCTGTTAGTTTATATTTAATAAAAGAAATTAGCCTGTGAAAATAGGTTGTTGTAAGTAACAAATCAAACAAATAGGGAATTGTTTAAGTCAAGGTGGTGAGGAACATTTATTCAACGCCTGTGCCCCTCCTTGCTCTGCACATTGGTTATAAAGTGGACACCAGGACAGACAGAACTCATGCTCTCCTGTGCTAAGTTTCTGATGGGGAATGACACAGTGAGCAAATTCAACAGTCGCCACCAGCATTAAATGCCACAAAGAGAATTAAAACTGGGTGATGTGATAGAGTACAGCCAGGTGGCTACTTTAGGTTGGAAACTCAGGGAATAACATAATGGAAGTGCACTCCATCAGTTTGGTTTTACTGGGAACTGCATTTCCCAGAATCCTTCCAGTTAGAATTAGCCAAAAGAACTTGTATGAGATTGGAAGGCAGAAATGATGCAGTACTGGCTCATTACTTTCTCAAGGGCTTATAGCAGTCACATGCAGGGATGGACAAAAGTAGAGAGACTCAGTGAGTTGGAACATGTCTTTACTGTCCTCCACTCAAGTCTAGCTGACTATCGTATCCTTCTGATCAGCCACAGCCTCAGACCCACTGCCACACCGTTGGCTGTAGAATACACAGAGGTAGTATCAGCTCCCATGAACCTCACCTCCAGAATCCCCTTCACAGCCCCAAGGAAATGGCGGCTTATGTTAGGGAAAGGATAGCAGCAATGGGAAGTGGTCAGGTTCAAGATTCGTTTTGGAAATGGTCTTGGTAGGTCTTACTGTTGGTTGTTTGGAGGGTGTGAAAGAAAAAGGTGAATGAAGATGACGCTTAGGCTTTTGCCTTAAGCAAGAGGGTAGATATTTGGGGACATTTCCTGAACTGGGAAGAAGCATATTTAGGGTTGAAACAGGAGTTCTATTTTAGACATTGTGATAGACTGAAATAACCACATCTTCTTAATTAGATTGAAAAAAATGGGCTTCCAATCAAGATGGCTGTGTAGGTAAAGGCAGTATTCGCATCCTCCCCTGACTACATAAAATTACACCTACAGAACAACCATCATTGAAAACCACTTATAATCTAGTTGAATAGACAACCTATAACTAAGAATATTGAAAAGCTGCATCAAGACTGGTAGGAGGGGTGGAGATGCAGAACCAGCTGATCCCAAACCCACATACAAAAATTGGGAGCAATGTCTCAGCTGCAGAGCTGCCCCCTGAGGACAAAAGGGTCCCAGCCCCACACCAGGCCCCCCAGTTCAGAGTTCCAGTGCTGCTAAGAGAAGTCCCTATAGCTCCTGGCTATGAAAATCTGTGGAAATTCTATCTTGTTGAGACAAAGAGCTGCTAGAGTGTTCTGTGCTCAGGCGCTGGGGAAGCAGCTCAGAAGGCTCCAGGGATGTACAGGGAGGAATAGAGTTGCCTGGTATCAGGGCGAGGGCTGGAGGGCCAGCTGACAGAGGTCATTGTTCTTTTGCTGAGCCCTCCCCCACAGAGCCAACAGGTGGGTGCCATACCTGAGCCTCCATCAATATGGCTAACACTGTCCCCCTTGCACTGAATATTCCCTGAGACCCCACCCCGCTCAATTCTCAGACCCACTCAAGCCCTTTACGGTGGCACTTCCATACGAATGGCCTGTCTTGGCTCATGCTTTAGACTCCCCTAAAACCACTCAGACAAGTAGCATTTGGCATTGGCATGTCTCTTACCTCTTGCTAAGTGGTCCCAGGCCCAGCACTAGTGGTACTCAGCCTTAATTCACAGTTTGGCCTCTCCCAGGCACATGTAAGCCCAGCACAATTAGCAGTCATCTGCAGATCTTCTGTGATTCATGCTAAGTGGTCCTAGGAAGGACACAGGTGGAGGCTGATCTTGGCCTACCCCTTCTGGAAGGCCCCAGAGCCAGTGCTACCAGGTGGACAGCTTCAGATTATGCTAAAGCATTTCCATGAGTGACATACTCAATGCGCAGACTCAGTGGGCATCATAACCCTGCTGAGGCAAGTGCTGCTCCATAGGGTTGGCCACTGGGCCCTACAGAAAACCTACTGCATAAGGCCATTTGACCGAGACTGGAAGATGTAGCAGCTCTACCTAATACACAGAAACAAACACAGGGAGGCAACCAAAATGAGGAGGCAAAGAAACAGGTCCCAAATGAAAGAACAGATCAAAACTCCAGAAAAAGAACTAAGCAAAATGGAGACAAGCAATCTCCCAGATGCAGAGTTCCAAACACTGGCTCTAAGGATGTTCAATAAACTTAGGGGAAGCGTAGATGAACTGAATGAGAACTTCAACAAAGAGACAGGAAACATAAAAATGGAAATAGAAGACATAAAAAAGAACCAGTCAGAAGTGAAGAAGACACTAACTGAAATGAAGAATACATTATAGGGAATCTACAGTAGAGTAGATAAAACAGAGGATAAAATTGGCAATTTGGAAGCTAAAGAAGCAGAAAACACCCAATCACAACAGCAAAAAGAAAAAAGAATATTTAAAAAATGAGAATAATTTAAGGAGCCCCTGAGACAACTTCAGGAATACCAACATTCACATCATGGGGATGTTGGAAGGAGAAGAAAGAGCAAGGAATTGAAAACCTATTTGAAAAAATTTATGATGAAAAACTTCCCTAACCTGGTGAAGGAAAAAGACCCGTAAGTCCAGGAAGCACAGGGTCCCAAATAAAATGAACCCAAAGGGGTCTACGCCAAGACACATGATAATTAAAATGTCAAAGGTTAAAGGCAAAGAGAAAAATTTTAAAGCAGCAAGAAAAAGAGCAGTTAATTATCTACAAGAGAGTTTCCATAAGATTGTCAGCTGATTTCTCAACAGAAACTTTGCAGGCCCGAAGGGATTGGCACGAAATAATTCAAAGCGATGTAAAGCAAATCAAGGACCTACAACCAAAATTATTCTACCCAGCCAAGTTACAATTTAGAATCAAAGAACAGCTAAAGAGCATCTCAGACAAGAAAAAGCTAAAGGAGTTCATCACCACCAAATCAGTATTACAAGAAATGTTTAAGGATCTTCTTTAAGAAGAGGAAAAAAGATTAAAAATGTTAATAATAAAATGGGCTCTGGTTGCTGTGGCTCACTGGACTGAGTGCTGGCTTGTGAACTGAAAAGTTGCTGATTTGATTCCTGGCCAGGGCACATGCCTGGGTTGTGGAGCAGGACCCTAGCTAGGAGTGTGCGAGAAACAACCAATAAGTGTTTCTTTCACACATCAATGTTTCTCCCCCTCTCTTTCTTCCTTCCTTCCTCTCTTTCCAAAAATAAATAAATAACATCTTTAAAATAATAGTAATGATAAAATGGAAATAAATACATACCTATCAACAATTACTTTAGAGCAAATGAATTAAATGCTTCAGTCAAAAGATGTACAGTAGCTGAATGAACGACAGACAAGACCCGTACATATGCTGTCTACAAGAGACACACTTCAGATGGAAAGACACACACAGACTAAAAGTAAATGGATATAAAAAGATATTTCATGAAAATGGAAACAAACAAAAAAACCTGAAGTAGCAATGCTAGACTTTAAAACAAAGGCTATAACAACAGACAAAAAAGGAACCAGCTATTCCATTAGTGGGTATTTATCAAAGAAACCCAAAATACTAAATCAAAAAGACATATGCATCCATATGTTCATTGCAGCATTATTTACAATAGCCAAGATATGGAAGTAACCTAAGTGTCCATCAATAGATGAATGGAAAAAGATGTGGTACATATATACAATGAAATATGACTCAGTCATGAAAAAAGAATGAAATCTTGCCATCTGCCACATGAATGTACCTAGAGGGTATTATGCTAAATGAAACAAGTCAGACAGAGAAAGACAAATGCTATATGATTACATTTATGTGTGGAATCTAAAAAACGAAATAAATGAATAAGCATAACAGAAATAAACTCATAGCTACAGAGAATATTTTGATAGTTGCCAGATAGGAAGGGGTAGCGATCTGAGTGAAAAAGGTGAAGGGATTCAGCACAAATTGGTAGTTACAGAATAGTCACGGGGATATAAAGTACAGCAAAGGGAATAGAAAGTCTATCTGGAAAAAGTCCAGCCATTGTTAACATAATGAGAACGGTTTGTGTGACACCGATGTAACCTGGCAGCCAAGGAGAGTGGACTGGAATGTGTGTGCATGAACAATGATGACTTCACTGTACTGGTCAGTGGGGGCAGTAGACACCATTGAGTGCGCATGTGTGCTGTGTAGCCATCACATTCGAAATGATTGAGTGAGTAGAGCAAAGAATCTGCATCAAATTTTGCTTAAGCTTGAACATTCCTCTGTGGAAACTATTCAGATTCAGAAGACCACAGCAAAGAGCAACTGGTGATTGGCAGCTTCGTCATGACAATGCACCCTCTCAGGCATCAAGTCTCGTGCAGAATTTTTTGGTGAAACATCAAATCACCCAGGTGACTCAGCCCCCGACAGCCCAGATTTGGTGCCCTGTGACTTCCAACTTTTCCCAAAACTGAAACCACCTTTGAAAGGGAAGAGACTGCAGACCATCAATGAGATTCAGAAAAATATGACATACGATGGCGATTGGGAGAACTGTGTGAGGTCCCAAGGTACCTACTTTGAAGGGGGTTGAGGTGTCATTTTTTTTGTATTTTGTACAATGTTTTGTATCTAGGTACAGTGTTTTTTGTACCTTGTATCTTCTTCCATAAATGCCTCTATTTTTCATATAACATGGCTGGTTACCTTCTGGACAGACCTCGTATGTTCAATAATACTCTAATAACTAGATATGGTTCCAGGTGGGTGCAAGGTTTATTGGGGTGATCACTTCGTAAGTTATATAAATATCTAATCTCTGGGTTGTACACCTGAAACTAATATAATATCGTATGTCAACTGTGATCATTACTATACAATTACATGAAAGTTGCAAATACATTACAAAGAACTTTCTTTTTATTGAACCATTTGAAGATAAGTTTCTGATCTGGTGCCCTGCAAATATTTTACTATTTCTTACAATCAAGGACATTCCTTCCCCTACCTGGCTGAGATAAAAATCAAGACATTAATGCTGATACAATACTATTATTTAATATACAGTCCTTATTCAAATTTCTCTAGTTGTTTCACTAAGTGATCTTTAAAGCAAAGTAATAGTTTATGTGTGTCTACTGTTCGTTTTGTTTCATGTCTCTGGTCTTCAACCTGGATGATCTGTCCTTTAGTGTTTATCATGATCTTGACATTCTTGAAGAGGGCTATTTGTTTTGTAGAACGTCTCTTGATTTTCGTTTGTCTGAACTTTTCTCGCAATTAAATTTAGGCGATGCCTCTGATGGCAATGTCACAGAGGCAGTACTGGGTTTTTCTCGTGGAACCCCATAAGGTGGCTCACAATTCCCATTTGCCCGAGTCTGATGATGTTCGCTTCCACATTTGATAGATGGTGCCTGTCAAGTTGCTCCACTGGAAGGCTCCTCCTTTCCCCCTTTGTAGTTAACAAGCATATGTTCATCATTGTAGTACTTCTGAACTTGAAATATTTGTAAACATCCCATGTCTCATCAAACTTTCAATTGGCTCATTTCTTTATTAGTATGACTGGAGACAACTGGGTTTGTTTGTTTGTTTTTCAATGGATTGTTATTGTCATTATTTATCTGATGCTCGGATTGTTCCTTGTGTGGCCACTCAGTGGGAGCCCAATCAAGCTGTATCTTTTTCACGTGTCCCCATCTTTTTTGAGCACTTCATTGCTTTATAGCACAACAACATGTTCCAGCTCTGCCTTGTACTTTCATTACCTCAGCATCAGAAGCAACCATTTCTACAAGGAGCTGCCAGTTCCAAGATCCAGAGGCAAGAGATGCGGCTGATCTCAGGCCTCCTCAGTGGACACACACACATGTGCATGCAGCACACCCAACCACACGCATACCTTCCTTTCCCTTCTTCAATGCCAACTCACTACTTCAGGCCACCTCCCCATGTGGACACTCTCCTCATCCTTCTTGGAATTTAACACCTCATGCTAAGCCAGGTCACTGTCCTGTGGAGACACCCTCCGCCTCAAACCAGGCCGCTCCCCACCGAAACCCTTCACTCTGCACAAGCTCCGATGCCCTGCACTGGCCCTTCCCTCTTCCAGGATGCCCTTTTGCCTTCCCCAGAGCATGAGCTCTGCCACCCCACACCTTGCTCACTCAGTGCTGACTCATCACTTCTGACAACCTCTTCCCCAGAATGCATTTTCCTTACCCTACTTGGGATCAGAAACCGTTTGGGGCCACTGCAGATGGCTTACCTCTAATGGTTTTAGCACTGAATTGTTCAGAAAGGGTAAAAGCCCTGTCAAAGTTTTAAAGGAGTTGTTTTGCTAGAGAAATTTCAAGACTAGAAAAAAAATAAAGGCTTGTAATTGTTGAAGCCCCTGGCTAATTCTAGATCTCCTACCCCATGCCACCGTATCCCCACTATACCGATAACAAATGAGCTTGCAAATGTAGTACACAGACCCCAGGGGGGAAAAGTTGTCCAATGCTCTTCTTAAATGAGATCAAGGAGCAGAATACAGGAGAAATCTTCCAGAGAGTGTGACTGGGGACAGCTGGATTGGCTGGTAAAAGATCACACTCCATTCTCCAGGCAGGGACAACTTCACATTCCCAAACTACAGGATGAGATATATTGTGTGAACCAGTGGCCACAGAGGTTCATATTTTATCTGTGAGACTTTCCCATTGTAGTCATCCAACTTCCCCACCATTGTTATATGCTGGCCATACAGGCCTGCTTATATTTACCCTTTGGTTACCAGTTGCAGAATCATGAGGACCCACAGCTGGACCTTAGCCTCAGAAGCATAGCCACTCAGAGATCCCAGACCTAGGGCTTGTACATCCCAGAGTAGATGGCTCCGGGCTGTCTCCCACTGGACAGAGTGACTGAGTTTTCAATGATATTGAGGGGAGCATTTTTTAAATTATTACTTGGGAAAATAGTATATAGAGTGTTAGGCAGCCAAGCAGTAAACTCTAGTGGAGTTGTTGTTTCTTGTTCAGCCCATCTTTCCCTTTTTTATGATACTAGCACCCTGGTTTTCCTCTGGGAGAATCTACCCTTCCTCACTTTCAGTCCATATGGGTTGGGTAGGGCTGACCCAGGTGTGAAGGTGGTCATGAAACCATGCCTGGCTGTCAGCATATCCTACTCCTGGCTATGATTATTTATATATGGGCAGATTACCCAATTAAGCCAATGAAAATCAATTCTGAGATTTTTCTGGAATGCACAGAAAAGAGAGGCCCCCTTTGCATTTAGGTCGCAAGGCTAAGAGTGTCCTTGGTATCTGGAATTTTTGTGATGTGGCAAGAACATGACTGAGAATAAGCCAGCAGAGAAAAACAGGGCCAAAACGGGAACATAATCTGAGCTCTGATTATGTCATTTGAGACCAAGAATCTAATTATGACCTTAACTCAAAAGGATCCCACAAAACTTGCAACCAGGGGAGCAACAGGCAGCAGCAGCTCATCCCAGGCTAACACCTGAACCTGTCACCAAGGCCCCCTTTCCTCTGACTCTCTAGTGAGCCAATGGCAGCCCCGCCTTGGCTCACTTCTTTCTCGTAAAGTTTCTAGAGAGCCAAAGCAGCCCCGCCTAGTCTCTTCCCTGTTGCTTCTCCTGTCCTAAGCCTTTCCTTGTTTCACTGTCCCCAGCTTTAATAAATGTACTCTCAAAGTCACCAGCGGGAAAAATGGATTTCTGATTTTTTTCATTAAAAGGGCACTAATACACATTTTCTTGGGGAGTATTTTTCACCATATTTTACAGTTGGGGAAGTTGAGGCTCACAGAAGTTAAGTAACTTGCCCAAGGTCACACACATGGTATGTTTGTTAGTCTTATATGTCAACTTAGCTAGGCCCTAGTATTGGAACTTAACCGATTTTTTTCATCTTCTTCTTAAAGGAGACCCTTTACCATTTCTTTTCATACTGTTTGGTGGTGATGAACTCCCTCAACTTTCCCTTGTTTGGGAAACTGTTTATCTGTCCTTCCATTCTAAATGATAGCCTTGCTGGATAGAGTAATCTTGGTTGTAGGTCCTTGTTTTTCATCACTTTGAATATTTCATGTCAATCCCTTCTGGTAAACATCTAGAATCAGGGGACTTTAAGTAAAGGGTAGTATCCTCATCCAATCAGGTAAAGGCCTTCAAGCAAAAACTGAATTTTTGTGAAGAAGAACAAATTCTGCCTCAAGGCTGCAGCATCGACTTCTACCTGAATTTCTAGCCTGCTCATCTGCCCTGCCGATTCTGGACTCGCCGAGCCCTTGCACAGTTGTGGGAGCCAGTTCGTTAAAACGAGTCTTTTTTTTCTCTCTCTCCATATCCATAATCTCATCTACGTCTGTATTATAGATCAATCTCCTATTGGTTCTACTTTTCTGGAAAACCCTGAACAGGTGTTAAATGGCAGAACTGGAATTTGAATACAGATCTATATGGTCTAAGTCCAGGACTCTCCACTTCTCACAGTTAAAGTTGGCTGGTTGCCTATATGTATCCTGTATATTGCTACAGGATGCTAGAAATGTGCTGATAATCTCACACCTTTATCCCCATCCCAAAATTTTCTTCCAAAGCCCACATATGAATACACAATTGTTTTCCCGGCATTGTTACATCATTGCAAAAAACAAAAAACAAAAAACAAAAAAAACAAAAACAGGAAAAGAAATAGAAGGAAAATACATCAAAGTGTTAATAGTGATGATGTCGAGATAAAGAAATCATAAATTATTTTTTGTTTTTCTCTGTTTTCTAAGTTTCTATGATATGTTTTTAATCTATTATTAAACTGTTAATACTAAAAGAAGCAAAGGCGTTTGCAAGAAAAACATGTCCCCATTCTTTCCTAACAACTGAGATGGAACCCATATCAGGACAGCGAGTAACTCTGGAGTTTTATATTTCTCTGTGTATTCTCTTGTCCCCAAAACCTTGGAGGAAAAAAAAACACAAAGAAAACCAAAAACAAAACCCACTGCACAAAGCTGGTGCATCATTATACTTTCTGAGTAGTGTGAATCACCCCTAGATAAAAGTGCCCCAAATAAATGATGTATAAATGTGGACTAGTCACTAGCGCCCACATCCCAGACATCGTTTAGATCACTAAGAAAGAGTAGCAGCAGCAGCAGCAGCAGCCCAGCCAGGTATGTGACAACAGTAGGCGCTCAAAAAACATGACAGAAATGTGTGAAACAACAGGCCGACTGCTCTGCCACCACAGTTGTCTCAGTGTAGCTGGCTCGCCCACCTGATGGCAGCATTACTCCATACCAGGTAGAGTTGGGCGGCAGGGCACAGTTTCCACCTGCCACTAAATGTCCAACTCCCTTTTCCTCCTCAGAGAAGCACTGTGATCCACAGAAAGTTTCCAAAGGGAGACATTATTGGAGCCATCCTTCCTTTCTGAATAGAGTCAGGGACCTGGCCCTCTGGCTCTAGGAAAGGTGCATCCGTCACGTTTGGAGGTTTGGGCCAGGCTGTGAAACAGATGGAGACTCCCTGTGGAGGGGTTTATACATCCAGGGGGTTAAAGTAAAGCCAGAGGCCCCTGGGATGGTCACTGATAGTAGGAGTTGGAAACAGAGCTCCCAGGGAAGGGTGGCACATGGGGGCAGTGTGATGAGATAGGATAATATGAGCTAGGAGGCCATCAGACCAGGGTTCACATCTTGGTATGGACTCGGGCAAGTTACATAACCTCCCTGGTTGCATTTCTTTCTCCCTTTTTATATGTGTATGTGTGTGTGTGTATGTATGTGTGTACACACACATATATACATATACATATATGACCTATTTACGGATGAAGTGGGGATACGGCCTTGTAGGGCTGTAGAGAGACTTCATTTTGATAATGCTTATAAAGGATTCAGTGTGATGCCTGGTACATAGCAGCTCAGAGGCTGTTACTATCAGTCTTGTTATTGTTGCTATTTTAATAATTATGGTGTTATTAACTGTACAGAGATTCCAAGGAAGCCTCGTTGCCCCCTGTGGACATGCAGACTAAATCTGTAACTATTTCCTGAAATTATTTCTTCATCCATAATAAAGTGAGACTAAAACAGCAAAAGGTGGGTCCAAGGAGCAACAATTTTAGCTGCTTTTTAAAAAAAAATAAAAGGAACTTGTTTAGGGGAAAAATCAAATGCAATTTTTGAATTCTCTTTAGGGGAGGGAAGAAATGGCTCCAAATTCCTTCAGCTTTCTCCTCTTCTAAACCTTGAAACCAAGGTTATCCAATGAATTGCAGTCCCAGCATCCAGGGTAAAGGGTTTGCCCACAGGCATCTGTGTGGTTCCTGGCTCCAGGTGGACCTTGTCTGCAAACTTTACTTTCAGCAAGCAAAGATAGGATCCCTTTATTTCTCATGTAGTTGCCCTCAGAAAAAAATATGTATTTTTTTTTCTCCTTTATCCCTCCTAAACTTATAAAGTATGACTGATGACAAAAGGCAAAGTGCTAGGATTGTTTACACAAAATAGAGAGAACAAAGAAAACACACACACACATACACAAAGAAAAACAAAAGAAAAAAGAAAAAAAAGGTAGAGCAGAGTAAAAGAGAGGGGAGATGGCTTATAATAATCTCCAAGTCTCAGATTTATTATACAGTGGAAGGTGCCCAAGTGTTCTCCAATTTTTATTGAGGACATAATAAAAAAGTAAAACTTAAATACCACACAAGGAGTTTGGGTTGGTGGAAGTAGCAGTTGTGAAAGTATGATTTATAAAGTTTCTCTAGTAGAAATA